>BQNB010080250.1:0-29988 GCA_026074375.1 Tanacetum coccineum
CAATGATTTTCCTGCTCGAAGTAGTTTGTCTAGGTGGAGTGGGCAAGGTTACAAGGCATGCCCTACATGTAATGAAGACACTCTATATGTGCGTGTGTTAGGCAAAATAGCTTATGTTGGCCACAAAAGATTCTTAAAAAAGCCCCATAAATGGATGAGGTCACTTGAATTCAATGGTGAGATAAAAGACGGAGATCCTCCTAGAAAATTTGACCGGGATCAAATCCATGCTTAACTTGCTAGATTGCCCACGCGTGTGAAGGGTAAACATCCGAGTTATGGGGGTGTGAAGATAAAACGCAATTTTCATGTCGAGCTGTACTGGACTAAACGATCTATTTTTTACGAGCTTGAGTATTGGTCTTTTCTTACACTAAAACACAATTTAAACATCATGCATATCGAAAAAAATGTGTTGGCGGCCATCTTGAACACTTTGTTAATGAATGACAAATCTAAAGACACCGCCAAGGCAAGACAAGACTTGAAAAGGTTAGGCATTCGAAGTGTCCTGTGGCTTGGCCAAACCAAAAACATGAAGTGCTCGAAGCCTTATGCTGCCTATTCTTTCACACCAAAAAACAAAAAAAAGTTTTGTCAGTACATCAAAGGAGTTAAACTACCAGATGGGTTCGGATCATGCTTCAAGCACAAAGTAACCGATAATGATACAAATATAACGGGCCTGAAGTCTCATGACTATCATATAATGATGCAACATTTACTTCCTTATGGACTTCAAAATTACTTGCCCGATAATATTGCAAAACCAATAATCGAGCTATCTTCCTTGTTTAAGCAACTCTGCTCTGCAACTTTGATGGAGGATGACATGTTGAAAGCTTCGGTCAAGGTGGTTGAAATTCTATGCGAGCTTGAGCGCATATATCCTCCTGCTTTCTTTGACATTATGATTCACTTGTCCCATCCATTTAGCTCTAGAGGCTCTTGAAGGCGGGCCTATTCACCCCCGGTGGATGTTTCCATTTGAAAGATTCATGAAGAAGCTAAAAGGTTATGTAAGAAATAAAGCTAAGCCGGAAGGTTCGATCGCGGAGGGTTATGTTGCAGAAGAAGCATTGACTTTAAGTTCTCATTATTTTCGGGATGTTACCACGAAATTTAATCGTCTCGAACGTAATGTGGACCCCCCTCCCCCAACGTGTCAGTTTCAGGCGTTCCGGTCGGTATGCAATACGATTGGTTTACGGTCGTTTCCTCCTTTTGGTGCCAAAGAGTTCAATAAAGCGAGATGGTATGTACTTCACAACAGTCCTGAGATCGACACGTACCGGGCCCAGTTCCAGAGGTACGCGTTTTTTAATTTTGTAATTTTTTTTTCTTAACTTATCATTTCGACGACTTATTCTAATACCATGAACGTTTTTCAGTTTATTTCCAGAAAAGAACATGCTAGAAGAATTCACCGGCTGGTTTAGGACGCTGGTAAACTTAGACTTATTTTGTGTACTTAAGTGTAAAAATAACAATATCATATTTTTGTTCTCTATCTAATCCTATCTTCTTCATAGATCTGTGAACGTCACGCAAACAATCTCCAAGACCCAGAGGTTAGCACAACCAGCGAGTTATTCGCTTTGGCTAATGGACCATCAAGGACTCCAATGTCAGTAAACGCTTGCGTAGTAGATGGTGTGAGGTATGTCGTGCAGAGCCGCGATGAACGTCGCACAACTCAAAACAGCGGCATTTGTGCGCCTGGCCCTGACGGGGAAATGTCTTATGGTCAGCTTCAAGAAATCCTCGAGTTTAAATATTTGTCGTTCAAAGTTGCGTTGTTCAGAGTTAAGTGGTTCGACACTCGCAACAATGGTAGAGTCAAGAAACTTACCTTTAGAAACGGAATGACACAAATCATCGGCTCTGGTGAGTGGTGGAAAAATGATCAATACATTCTCGCAACACAAGTTAAACAAGTCTTCTACCTTGAAGATCCGGCCAAACCCAACGTGAAGGTCGTCGAACATGTTAATCATAAAAAGTTTTTCAACAGGGGTGTCATCGTGGTAGAGAACGAACCTGATATTATACATTTGGACAACTCATCTGATCTCCCACCTTCTACTAGTGGGAATGACTTGGATAATGTCACCTTCTATATAGATTTGCATATAGATGGTGAATCAACGGAGGTTGACGCACCGCCAGATATCATTGATGTTCCTGGCGAAGACGATGATATTAGCGATGATGAAGACCCCCTTCCTCATGATTTAGCAGATTCTGATGTTGAAGACCTCATCAATGATGATGATGGTGTTGAGAAAGTTTATTCTAGTGAAGAAGAAGATTAACCTTGTGTTGTAACTTGCAAAATACACTTATATATTTGAATGAATGAATGAATGAATGAAATTGTTGTGGATTGTTTAAATGTGTAAATTTATTTGGATATTTGGATTTGTGCATGCTTGTATTATTTTGTTCATGAATTTCTACATGTTATGCTAATTGTACTTGTACAGATGGCTGATGTTGCACGAGCACATGGCGGGGACGGTGGTGGTGAGGATCCTTCACGTCCACCTCCTACATCATTCGGTTGCGCGGGTTGCTTCATCAACCGAGGTAAGAATTTCTGGATTATTGTAATACAAGCATAAATTTGATACATATATTGAACTTGCTTGCCTTGAACTTTTATGACTTTATCACTCACTTGATTTTGCAGGAAAAGGAAAGCGAAAGCCCAATTTGGGCGGCGTGAAAGCCGGCAGGAAGACCCGGGAAAGGACCCGGAACCAAGTATTAAAGGATGCGGTGGCCGCTAATAAAGGCCGGCCCATCGAGATCGGGTTCGAAGACCGTGCTGATAACACGGTTGTCCCTACCGGCCCCTACTCGACTCAGTGGGGAAACTACTTCGGGGAGATGATTAGGAGTATACCTTTGTATCACCCTTCCTGGCAGAAGGTCCCCGCGGGGGACAAGGCGAGGCTGATGGCCACTCTTGGGGTCAGTTATCCTTTTATGTTTATTTAATTATCGTGTTCATTTATTTAATTGTGTATATTTATCTAAATTCGTTTATTTATTTATATCATATAAATAAATAAACAAATTTAAATAAATATATAAATTATATTTCTAACTCTATTTTCAATGTGTTGTATATGATTGCAGTCTACGTATAACCTCGAGCCGCATATGTTTACTATCTTGTGTTATTGTCACTACATAGGATAGGATAAGGGAGCTCGAGGCGACGGGTGAGCACACCACTGTAGAAATCAACGCGATGGTCCGAGGCGTAAAGCTTCGCGGCCACATTCCTGGCGTGGGTCCGGTAATGCCAGGATACGTCCGCTCTAGGCTGAGCTATACCGCACCCGTTGACAGAAGCAGGGATGTCGATTTCATGATGAGCTTGATGAGGAGCGACAACAGGTTCGCGGATGCTTTTGCTCGGTATGATTCAGGTGGAGCCAGCGGGAGTGGCGGGAGTCGCGCGCGTGATAGAGAGGATGGTGATGATACGGGGGGTGAGGATGGTGGCGATGACACGAGTTAGTCGTGTTATATGTTCATTAGTATGGTACATTATTTCTTTATGTTTATCTTGTGGACTATTGACTTGTTTCCCTAGTATGCTACATCACGCTTGTTTCCCTAAACTATCATGTGTACATATTCGGCTTTTGGCCGATTTCCCTATATTAGATTTTGGTTTTGGTACAAGTTGTGGTGTATTTTGTATTGCGAGATGCGTTTACTTTGTATTTGTGTTTTGGTACAAGTTGTGGTGAGTGTATACAGGTTTTGGTTGGTAGATTTTTTCCGGAAAAAATCTGGAAATGCCTGCTGTGCAGGCAGATTTTTTCCGGAAAAAATCTGGAAATGCTGCTGTGCAGGCTGTATATAAAAAAAATTGCAGACTTTTCCCCAGCGACATGTCGCTGGGGAAAATCCCGCTAAAGGACAAAACTATCGAGGCGAAAAGCGTTGAAAAGTCAAACTCAAAGGGACCTTTCCCCAGCGACATGTCGCTGGGGAAAAGTCTGCAATTAACTTAAGATTTTATTATTAACTATAAATATTTTGTTTTAATCAGACTTTTCCCCAGCGACATGTCGCTGGGGAAGATACTGCCACCGTGGCACCAATTCCTTGACCAAAAAATACGTGGGGCCCACTTTTCGCTGGGGATTGTCGCTGGGGAACGTTTTGCCATCGAGCTTACCCCATCAACTTTTCCCCAGCGACATTTCGCTGGGGATATGTTTCCCCAGCGACATGTCGCTGGCGAAAAGGTTGGAATGTTGCTGGGGAAAGCATCGAATGTTGTAGTGAACCCGAAGGATATAGGGTCGAAATACTTTAATATGGAAATGATTACACGATTCGATTCAAATTGATATCAAGATTATAGACCATTCACACCAAATAAATTTCCTACATGGTCTACATTCAATTTACCCTTCCAAAAAAACAATAGAGGTTCTTGTAGAAGCACAATGTGAGGTAGCCAATTAAACACTATCCTAAAAAAGTAAAAGATTGAATGAAAAATCTAAACATCAGATTACCAATTTATCAATACATGTAACATATAAGCAAACAAAAATGTTTTTCAATAGAATAAGGCAATATAAGAGGTTAGACATAACTATCTCTAAGGTACCGAAATAGCAAGTACAGAAGCTTTGATAAAAATAAAGCATCTAACATGCAATTAAGCTATTTGGACACCAAAGAGCTTAATTCCTTTTGTCTCTACATTGCTTGCTTGGATAACTTCATCCTTCGTCTCATGATCCTCGACACTTCCTTCCTCATCCTTTGGCACTATATACTTGACTTGTGTTCCCAAACCAAGCTTCAAACTCGCTTCCTCTTCCTTTGGCACTATATACTTGACTTGTGTTCCCAAACCAAGCTTCAAACTCGCTCCAATATTACTCGTAGACAAATCCGTATCCGTATCAATAATATAAAACCCCAAATTCTGCATTCCAAGATTCTCCAGAAAATAAAAACGTACCTTATCATTCTCCACTAGTCCCTTTTCCTTAACAAACTGATTCCAACCGCGAGTAAAGACAAAACTTTGGCTTCTCTTCCAATAACAATAGCGAAACTTCCACAATTTTTTTTGAACATCATAGAAACTAAGAATCACCTCATCATTAGCAAAACCTTGTGACTTATCAGTATCAGGATCGGGTACCAGAGGAAAATACATCACAGCATGTTTCTTAGGTATAACTAATCTATTAAGTTTACCAACATCACTAGGTGTTAACTCCTTTTCGAAAAGTAGCCTAGGAGAAATACCACAACTCTTTTCCACAAATTTATCACTGTCATTTTCTTTTTCGCTTAGAAAATTATCAAACATGGATTGATATGACCCGCCTTTGATCATTGCTAAAATAGAATCCGAATGAGTCTTTGTTGTTGAAGGTCGAACCACCAAAAGACCACGAAAACCCTTTGTGGGTTTTGTTGCGATCGAACCAAGAAGGAAGAAACAAGAGAACCGAAACCTTATGGGTTTTGAAGTTCGGTCGAGTATTAGGAGTAGAGGCACAAGGACGAATTTTGGTTTTTTAGGTTTTTCAAGATATGAATAATGAAAAACTTTAACCCCTATATATAGACCTTGTTCAAGCATCCTAAACCCATATGGAATGGGCTTTGTAACCGACTAGGAGAAGCAAAGCCAAACCATACCCTTCTATTTTTCGGTTTTGTATATTTAGCCCCTTAACTCTTTAATGACTAATATTTTAATACTTGTTATCATATAACGATCGTTTACTAAACACACTAATTAAACATTGTTTACGTATTAACGTGTGCGTCCCCTTAGGTTCAAATAAATATTCCGGACATATATTAATTCATATATGAACATATTCCAACAGCTCCCACTTGGACATGTATGAATAATATAATAACATTGGTAAGCGTCTAGCAACACGCCAATGCTCCCAGATAATTTGAGTATGGTTTCACATGGCATGAACAAATGATTTATGAATTTACATTCCTTTTGTTTCCGACACCGTTGTTAAAATGGATATGGATCAATGTCATTCCATATTTAACGATTCTGTTTCTCATATATGAAGTAATAAAGATTGCTAGAGGTGTTGGCTGAAAATCAATGAGACATAATCTTATCATCTTTGATCATCTTCTCTAACCGCGGCCAAATCTCCATGAGTTTTGTAGCAGCTCAAAGGTATAGTATTCTATGCAATTTATATGTTTATATAAATACATAAAACTATATCCAAATTTCAATAAATATACATTATTATATAGATCTGATAAAGCAAAACAGTAACATATGGACTCATGAATAGTTGTTTTGATTGCTTGTTTTAGTGAAAGTCTTTGTGTTTATAGAAACTTGATGCTAGTTATTGTTTTATAATCGATATTGGAAAAAGCCTACTGAAAAAAATGATATTTTATATATCCTACTATACTCCTCTTTCTATCCTTTCTTATATAATTATCACCTTTTCTTGTTGATGTATTTTAATATTCGGTGATTGTGTTAATCTTTCCCTAGCTTTTATCTAACAGGATTTTAATATAAATTGTAACAAAACTTTCAGAAGGAATTTATGTTATGATTACAACAGAGTGTTCATGAGAAGTATATACCTTCCTCTCTCAGCCTTTCTTATGTTTCCTTTTTGTTTTCACTTAATTTTGTACTATATTTAAATTTTCTCCTGTTTTAGTTCTTCTAACCTAAGTCTTTAACAGTCATAATCAGATCATACAATACTTTATAAGATCAAACTAATTACTAATGGTTATTGGATAGAGATTTCTACAGTTAAGATATTTACCGAGTTCTTAAGGTTTGCATTACAATCAATTGTTTTTCTTTCTGACAATTGAAGTGTTTTGATGTTCTCTTTTAATAATACTAAGAGATCCAGCAAGTTAAACAGTTTAAGCTATTTGTTTCCGTCTTTGTTCAGCCTAGATTTACTTTTGAACACAGAATAAAAACTTTAATTCGTCTCAGCCCATGTCCTTCATTAAGATCTAGATCTTGAGACGCAGTGTACTGCCATACCACATCTGATTATTTTCCTCATAGGTGGCCAGTGTAAATCTTCCTTCATCACTTTTGAGAAGAACAAATTCTATATGACTACAAAGTGTTCAGATCATCTATGTGGCATAAACCATTCAGCTGACATAGCCTTAGTTAGTTACCTAATTATCAGTGACAACTTAATACTAATCATCAAGAAGTAATATTCACATGTCATAACTAAACCTACTTAGCATCTCAAGTCCTAATGCTATATCTGTAATTAAAAATCACTGTACACGATTCACTTTGAAATGACCGTCGATCCATAAAGAGTGACATATTCTGTGAGGCGGGATGAAACAATAATCTACTTATGAATATCATAGTTGACGTATGTTGGTGGCAGGTATCACTAAAAAAAATTGTATATACAAAACTTAGGTTAGAAGTCGCTTTGATCATCTTCTCTAACCGCGGCAAACTCCATGAGTTTTGTAGCAGCTCAAGGTATAGTATATATGCATTTATTTGTTTATATAAATACATAAAACTATACCAAATTTCAATAAATATACATTATTATTAGATCTGATAAAGCAAAAAGTAACATATGTGATTCAGTTATTTGTTTTGTTGATGTATTTTGATATTCGTGATTTTGTTAATCTTTTCTAGCTTTTATCTAACATGGATTTTAATATAAATTGTACAAAACTTTCAGAAGGAATTTGTTATGAGTTATCAACATGAGTGTTCATGAGAGTATATACCTTCTCTCTCATCCTTTCTTTATGTTTCCTTTTGTTTTCACTTAATTTGTACTACATTAATTTTCTCCTGTTTTAGTTCTTCTAACCTAAGTCTTTAACTTCATTAATCAGTCATACAATACTTTATAAGATCTACTAATTACTATGTTTATTGGTTAGGAGATTTTCACAGTTAAGATATTTTACCAGTTCTAGGGTTTTGTATTACAATCAATTGTTTTTCTTTTTCTGTCTATTGAAGTTGTTTGATGGTCTTCTTTTAATAATACTAAGAGATCCAGCAAGGTTATACAGTTTATGCTATTTGTTTCCGTCTTTGTTCAGCCTAGATTTACTTTTGAAAAAGAATAAAAACATTATTCGTCTCAGCCCCATGTCGATTTGGTTTGGACCTTACGATCAAATCTAGCTAGAGGTAATAATGATTGAATTCCGCTCGTAATTTACAAATGATAGATTGAATATCAGTAGACAAACAATAAAAGGTAATTCATTCATCGATCGACTTTTTCCTGAATTTTACTATAAACTTTTAAAAGTTTATGGGTTGCGTTCGTTTTAGTGTTCAAAACTTAAATTGACTAATTTAGTTTGTTGTAAACAGCTCCCTAGCTCAATCTTAGTTATATTTATTTAGCTTATATGGTTAAATTCGAGTTTGGGCAACATATTTATTGTTGTCAAACATGCAGCCTCTTAATACGGGAGTATTCGTTTGATTATAAGTGATGTCGGACTGATTTGGTTAATAATTGAGTCCCTAAAATCTGTGTAGTTGTACGCAATTCCGTTTGAGAAACTATTTGAACTTTATTCTAGTTTAATTTGTTATGTGTATTGATGTTTCTTCTTCTAGCAGTATGCTCAAAACCCTTGAGAGGTATCAAAAATGCAATTATGGAGCACCAGACTCAAATGTATCTGCAAGGGAGGCACTCGTGAGTTTTTTATTTCCAAATTGAATTGCTTGATTTTCCAGACTTTTCTGTATTCAAACAGCCCATTCAGCAACATAAGTGAAAAACCCGAGTTTTTTTTTCGACTAAACATTCAAATATGCTAAATATACGTGTTTAAACAACGCAATAAGTTCAAACCAATAATGTCTAAGCACACTCTAGCTTACCTAACATTCTAAAATTATTATGTCACTGTTTGACACAATAGGCAATCTTCCTGTCCTGCCTTTATTCTTTAAGTTAAACCCTGACCCTTAAGCCAAACTGACAACTATTGTACATATATATGGTCTGTTGGTAATTTTAGTGTTATTCGTTACTACACCGCTAGGCGGCGTTGCCCAACGGCGTTGGGTCCGGCGTTGGCCGGCCCACGCACGTTGGGGTTGATTTAAAAAAAAAATCATTTACCCCCCCTAAACGGCTATATACTAGTTTTAATTTTCCCTTTTATTTTTAAAAAGTTACCAAACACCCCCTAACGGCTAGTTTTATTAAAAAAAAATTAAAAATTTACAAAACAGCCCCTAACGGCTATATTTAAAAAAAATATTTCATTTTACCCCCCTCACACAACTCATTATAAATACTTCAATACCTCTATATTATTTTCTCACAAAAAAAAACATATATTTACAACAAAAAACACTACAAACTCTTTCACAATGAATCAAAATCGAACCGTTTTTGATATCGATGAGGAAACCGACGCATTCTATTTACAAAAAGCTGTCGAGTATCACGAATGGCTAATACAACAAGAAGCTCAACCACGATTGACCCGTACACCGATCTTCCGTGACCGTGAAGATGCCGAAAGACGTCTACGTGCTGATTATTTTGATGATCATTGTAAGTATCCGTTATACTATTTTCGGAGAAGATTTCGTATGAGCCGTAAACTTTTTCTAAAAATTGTCAATGGCATTTCAAGTTATACGGCCGATCCTCTCCCACAACATTTTCATTTCTTCAAATCTCGACTCGATTGTACGGGTCGAATGAGTATTAGTGCTCTTATGAAGTGCACAGCTGCCATACGCCAAATGGCATACGGCAGCACACCCGACGCGTTTGATGAATATTTGCAAATGAGTGAGCATACTGCACGAGATGCTCTATTTTTCTTTAATATGTGCATCATAGAATTGTATATGCCGAAGTATTTAAGAAAGCCAACACTTGAAGACGTTGTAAAAATACAACAAAAGCATAACAATGTTCATGGTTTTCCGGGAATGCTTGGAAGTATTGATTGTATGCACTGGGAATGGAAAAATTGTCCAGTGTCATGGCAAGGTCAATACGGTAGGGGTGATAAAAAATACCCTACTATAATGCTTGAAGCTGTAGCTTCGCAAGATCTGTGGATTTGGCATGCGTTTTATGGGATGGCGGGTGCGAATAACGATATTAATGTTTTAGATAATTCTCCGTTATTCGACGACCTATTAGATGACTTAGCCCCTGTGGTTCCGTATGTGGTAAACGGAGTTCAGTATCGTAATGGGTATTACTTGGCTGATGGAATTTACCCGGAGTGGGCAAGTTTCGTCAAATCATTCACGGTTGCAACTGATCCGAAGCATACGTACTTTAAACAGCGTCAAGAAAGTGCACGGAAAGATGTCGAACGTGCTTTCGGTGTTCTCCAAGGACGTTGGGGACTTATTCAACAACCGGCCCGTGCATACGAAGTCAACACATTACGTAGAATCATGTATGCTGGTATCATAATGCATAACATGATTTTAGAAGATCAAAATATGTCGGTTGTTGACTGGAAACATGTGTATTCTAATCCTGCAAGGTCACTGCAAACAGTGTGGATCGATCGATGTCAAACCCAACGTCGTAAAGCAAAAGAATTAAGAGACAAAGATACGCATATTAGTCTCCAACAAAACCTTATGAACCATATTTGGCGCGAAGTTGAAGAAGCATCGGAAGAAGATTAGTCGCCGGGGCGTTTTTTTTATTTTTTTTAATTTCGGTATTTTTTTTTAATGTGTGTTTTTTTTAGTATTGTAATGTGTATTTGAATTTTATGAATGAAATGGTTAGTTTGTTAAAAGAATGAAATAATTGTTTAGGGAGTTTTATGAAAATAAAAAAGTTAGTGGTGTTATTTGGTGTTATGATTAGGGGAGTGGTGTTGGTGTTGGTGTTATGCTGATGTGGCAGCAAAAACTTGGTGTTGCCAAGTTATGATACCTAAGGCTATTACAGATCTAGGTTAAAAACTCTTTCACATATTTAACTCAACACTCTCTCATAATGTTAATCTATTTCTCCTTTTTTTTATTTGCAAACCACACAACCTTCCGAATTTATAAAAACAAAAACCTTAATTTATAAAACAAAAGATATTGATTCATAAAACAAAAAAACTCGTCCCTCAAATCCCTCTTAGCCGCCGCCGGTGTTAGCACCACCACCTCTTTCGGCTTCATGCAAACCGTCGTGATTCAGTGTCGTTCTAACCGCCCTCATCCCTCAATGCCCTTTTTAACCGCCAAAAGCAACATATGCCGTCGTGATTCAGTTTCGTTTTCCTGGGTTCGAAAGCTACCCGGTTGTGTGTCGTTTGACGATTCCAAAGCTTTAGATCTCTTTCTAGATTTAGATGATTTCTTGGTTTCTTTAAGGTTTCAAAATTTTTAGTATAAAGTTATAGTTCACACCATAAAATAATTATATTTTATAAACAATGTCATTTTACATATAAAAATTCTTCTCGAAAGGTCGTATTGTTTAATTTCGCTCAGGGCCTTCAAAAATTTCAGAAATTTTAAGACGGCCCTGTTTGCAGCTCTATGCCTATTAAAGGACCAAGCTTTTGAATTAAGAAAGAGCGTAATTAGTTATTTCAAGTCTAGATCTTATTCTAACTAATCTGTTACTCTAGTTAGGCTTGTTAATTCAATGTGTTAATCTCTAGATCCAAATATATGTCATACATGCCATAGACATTTCTTATACTGTAGTAATTTGTCTATTAACACTCGCATAGGTATGATTGTTTGTGCTGTTGGTCATTCTTTCAGTAAACCAAAGATTTTTTAGTTTTATTTTCAGTACTTGACAATTTGATTTACATGAGCTGTCTTTTGTGTCAATTTTGTCTTTAACCAAGATGTTATGGTTCAGTGATTTTAGTTTCTAGTGATATTTGTAATACGAATCGGGTTTTCGAGATACAAAATTTGGATATGTATCATACTTGTATCAGTTGTTTCTTCGGATATGTATCATACTTGTATCAGTTGTTTCTTTTCTTACGTATCACTTGTTTTTTCTTCTACATATACACACACAAATATGTATCATTCCGGATTGTTTTCTTCTTTTGTATCAGTTGTTTTTTCTTCTATATATAATATACAGACAAAGATATATATATTCATCTGTATCAATTGTTTTTCTTAGATCTTGGTGGTGTATTAGTTGTAAAGATTTGAGCGTATCAATTGTTTTTCTTAGATCTTGGTGGTGTATTAGTTGTAGAGATGTGAGCGTATCAGTTTGTATATTGTTTTTCTCGGAAATATGTACTAATGTAAAGTAGTTAAATGTATATATTTGTTAAAAAAAAGAATGTATTGATGATTGCTATAAATGTAGGTATATCATATTTGTATGACGTATCACAAAAGGTTGTAAAAACTTAGAGTAATGATTGGCTGTTAGCTTCGTGTCATGCTATGGCATGAGTTTTGGCTATGGCTCATCACTCCACGGTTCGTGTCAAGGTCTCTCGGCTGTTGGCTAACAGCCGAAGCCATAGTTTTTTTTTTTTTATTTATTTATGAAAAACTAGCCCTATGGCACGAGTTTTGGCTATGGCTCACCACTCCACTGAATTCCGGTGCCATACAAAATCTGGTGTCAAACTCCATTTTCCTCACTTTTTCTTTATGGCACGAGCCTATAGCACGAGGACTACCTGTAAATTAAAAAACACGAAATAAAGTGTGCCGTGTTTTTCTAATGTTGTTTAATCACTTTTGTATTACTCTATATTACACTTCTCAAATGTTTGACTTAGAGTTGACCTGCTACGGTGCAACCAAAGTGAGCCAAAAAAAATTAGCCCACAATTTGGCCCAACTTTTGGCCCCAACTAAAAAACAAAAAACTACAGCATGCTACAGTACCAATCAAAGTGGGTCAAAAATTAGCCCACAATCTGACCCAATGTAAAAAAAAATTAAACATGAGACCCAACACATAAGCTCATATAAAAAAACTATTAAACGTGAGACAAAAAAAATAAATTCAGAAAAAAAAGAAAAAAAATAACAGCTAAAAAAAATTTTTAACGGCCCGAAACAACGCGCGGGACATAAGCTCATATAAAGGAAAAATAAACTATTAAACATGATACCGAAAAAATAAACCCGCACAAAATTAAAAAAACAATTACTGGCCCGCAACAACGTGTGAAAAAATAATGACCCGCAGTAACGCGCGGTAATCCTGCTTGTTTTTACTAAAAACTACATTATTACTAAGCTATTAAATATTCTTAATCTTTCAAAATATAACAAAAAAAAGTCATAAAATAAGTAATTTATATCAATAATATAAAAAGTAATATTGAAAAAGGTCCATACAAAAAGTGTTATGTATCACCCATATCGAAGTTTTTTTGAAATTAAATCTGTCAGTTTGAAAATCGGTGGGGTAAAAGAGTATATTAAATAGAAATTAATAAGTTAATAAGTAATATATAAAAAGGTAGTAAAATAAAATAGAAAAGGTGAAAAAAAATCTGTCCATGTTTCTACATACATGGATGGTCACATGTTATATGTCATTGTTAAATTGGTACATTGTGCTATTAGTTTTTCATTTTATTACAATTATGCCATTTATTTTATTAAATTGATTTTAATTCATCAAATTTGATCAAATGATTCACAAGTGTGCCTATTGTTACTTACTAAAGGTGTTTACCACAATAACGCTCTTGTTATATATTTTATATATATATATATATATATATATATATGAGACCGTTCTTTGCAGAACCACTTTTTTGTACAGAACTTACAGAACCACTAAATCATAGGGCTATAATTGGAAAAACACATTTTGATTTTTTTTTTAAATTTTTAATTAAAAAAACGTTTTTTAAAACCCCTTATTTTTCGGATTTTTATTTTGTAATTTTAATTTTTTTTAGGAATCGAGTTTAAGATAAAAGGTGCATATATGTTTCATTTCTAAATATCATAATTTTACCTATGTTTCTGCGTATAATTGTTTAGCCCTTAAACGAGTTTTTATGCTTAAAGTGGTAATTGCACATAGGTTTCTAATCTACATTATATTCGAAAATTTATAACAAAAAATATAAACATATACATGTAATCTCTAAATTTTTATAACAAAGTAAAAACTATAAATACAAAACACAAAATTTGATATCAAATCAATACAATTCCAATACAAATGTATATTGTTAAATATAGATGTGCAAGAGACTTAAAAACATGTGTGCACTATTCAAAGAACATGCATGCATGCTTCGAGAACATATATGCACGGCTTCGAGAACATATATGCACGGCTTCGAGAACATTTGTGCACGGTATCTAAAAGCACAAGTATTCCATTCATCATGTTCATCACACACCGTCATTCCTATGATTGAGTCATCCCCTGAAACAAATATATAAAATCAGAAAAAACTAATTATACCATGTCAAATTTATTGTAAAACTAATTGATAAAATAAGCCATAAAAACATATATGTGTAAACATAACTCATAACCCAAGGTAACCTAAGTGCTCACAATCATACATAAAACCTTCTAAATCATATCAGATCATATGAAACTAATTTTTTTATAGAACTAACATAATGCATATAAGCATAATTAACTTTTTTTTACAAAAACTATATACAAATGTTCGCAAAAAAACTATTTTGGGTGAGCCCGGCAAGGCAAAAACATGTAAGGGTGTTGAGTTGCTTTCTTTTTTCCTTGGTTAATAGAGTTATTACAATATTAATCAAACAATCAATAACCTTTTTATTAATATAACAAGTAACACTAATCTTTTATAAATGAATTTAGGATGGGTGGAGTGACCCACGTACAGGTTATGTCTTTCTTTCTTGAAACTTAGAAAAAAGTAATATTTTAAAAAATGCATCAAAGATATGATGTTTTACCATTTGACTGGTTCAAAGCAAAAGCATAACCCAAATCAGCCTGTTTACGATTTACTCATAAATGACTGAATAAAAAAACAATTCATATGAAAAAGTTTGTGTTCTTTCTAGATATACGAAGCCAACTCAAATTAAGAAAACTTACTCGTGTTGCAACCTAAAACGTATCGAGAAATCACGGATCTGAAGTCCGATGTCAAGATGATGCAATCCAACGAAGTGAGGAACGATGGTAGTCGGTGAAGGGGCCATCTCTCGTCACCACCACACACCTGTGTTCAATCGTTATGTTAAATATAATTGATTTTTAGTCTACAGATAAAGAGAAGAGGAGAAACACAAAGCGGCAGTTTTTTTCAAGTGAAAGAGAAGAAGATAATATTAATATTTATGATAACCTAGATAAATCCTAAAATCGTGGGATGGTTTTTTGAAAATTAATTAACTAAAATTCCTTAAATGCCCCTAGTTCATTTACAACACTTTTTCAGCATTTTCTTTAATTACAAAAAGTCATTATGCATTCATACGATGTACACTATGCATTATTAGGAGTAAAAAACCTGGTTCTGTAGGTTCTGTACAAATAAAGTGCTTCTAGCCCATAGAAAATGCATAGATTATATTATATTAACTATATATATATATATATATATATATATATATATATATATATATATATATTATGAAAAGTTACAAATGATAAAAAGTATATGAAAGATTTCTAGCCATTGGATGTGAGGTATTAATGAGGTTAAATGAGGTATTAATTACATATTTGGACACATAACGTTTTGTAAAATGACACACTAGCGATGTTGACAAACTATTAATACACTATTATTGAACACATGAATTTTTTTAGCTCATACAATGTTGTACACACAATTGATAAATTTTTCACCATGAGATTATTGGCACACAGAAATGAATTTTCATATATATATATATTTATAATATAATATATAATATATATATTATATGTAATATTATAATACTTCTTTATATATATATATAGGATAAAGATCAAATAAAAAAGACAAAATATTCGTGAGTAGGATAAAAAGATTTATTTTTTTAAAAACTTCTACAAAAAAATCTGAAAAAATTTCACCATGATCGTCTTTTGTTGGTGCATGAATAAGTTGTAAAGGTACGTTTTTCTAAATGTGGATAGTTTTGCCGAAATTTTTTTCGTTTAAATAAAAAAACGTTTGTGCAATTAAATCGGTTTTTTTGTGCAGCGTCTATAATTCGTTTTTGGTAACCAACTTATTTTGATTATTTTTGCATCAAAATTTTATTGCGCATCAAACTATAACAAGTCGAAAAATTTGTGCATCAAAATTTTTTTGTGCATCAAAATTTCTTTTTTTGTGCATTAAAAAAACGTTTAAAAACTCAAAATTAGAAAAACTTCTTTTACAAAAGTTTTATGCACCAACATACCTGATTTAATGGAATTTTTTTGGAATTTTTCAAGAACTTTTTAAAAAAAAGTTTTCTTTTTATCCTTCTCACGAATATTTGTCTTTTTATTTTAACCTTCCTCTATATATATATATATATATATGGCCGCGCTATATTGATAACCCATTTTAAGCGCATAATTTTACAGAACTCCTTTTAACCAATCAGAATTTATAAATATTAAATGTATTTATTAATTCAAAAGGTATATTAGTCAATTACATTTTTTATTTTCTTTTTCTATTTTTCAAATAAAAAATTATTTAAAAACTCTCTATTTTTCAAAAAAAAAAATTCCTGCATAAATGTTTAAAAAAACAGTGCATATATGTTTTTCTAATAAACATAAATGTTTTTTTCCCAAATGTTTTTTTCCCAAATGTGATTTTACATGTGCTTATAGTGTATAATTTTATAAACTTGATTTGTTTTGCTTAAGATGTTAATTGCATATATATTTATAGCGTACATTCTTTGAACTTAAAAATTTTAAGCCAAAAACAAAACATTATACATATGATGTCTAAATTAATAACAAACCAATAACATAAATAGCATATCCAAAACAGAAGTATTATCAAATTCATTATTACATATGTGCAGGGCTTCTGAAAACATATATACACGCCTCCCGAGAACATATGTGAGCGAATTATAAAAATGATAATTCATTATAACATAGGTGTACGACTTCTGAAAACATATATGCACGCCTCCCGAGAACTTATGTGCGGGACTTATAAAAACACAAGTGTATTCATTATCTTCATCACACACCATCTTTACTATGATTTAGCCATCCCACTAAAACAAATTTATAAAACAAAAAAAAACTGGTTATATCAAATAAAATAATTAGTAAAAAATAATAATGTACGAAATCAAACTATTGCTCACTTGATTATATCTACTACACTACTATAATCTGCACATCACCAGTCACACGTCATACATTCTGGAAGGTCAAATAACAAAGCCATACAATGATAAGCTAAGTCACCACCACATTTTCACAAGGAGTGATGTTTACTATTTTGTTAAATTTTCCTTAAAAAAGCATCAATGAGCTGCTAATTCATCTAATTTGAATTTACTAACTAGAAATTGCTTAATCAGTTACTCGTATTGTTTGCACTGAATTAGACGAACAAGAGTTGGAGACTCCAAATCTTTAATTATAACAAACCAAGATAACACATATGAACAAGTTTTTCAATATCAAATAAGCGATGCATAAAAATTCATAATAGTAACAGCTAGTGTAACAAATGTGCAAAATCTTTTTGTATATCAAATGATGTAGACGACCACAACAACCCAATCTTAAAAACTCAAAAAGTTTAAGAATAGGAAAATGAAATGTAAGCCTAAAACTAAGACTTAAATTTATACCTAAACTTGTGATTGGTTGATTTTAAAAGTTAATTGGTGAAAAATGATGAGAGAGAAGATGTGTGAGACACATGGCATGAATTGTATGGAGTAGGTCTATTATTGGGCTTTCTTAGTATGTCTATATATAACTACTCTTAAGAATATTATATATCACATATCTACAATTCAAAGCATATATCATGAGTACAATCTAAACTAGGACCTGAAGCAATAATTAAACTAGGACCCGAACCAATTTTTATTATCTACATCTTTATATCACAAATATTAAACTATGACCTAAACCAAACCAAACCTCCTATTTTTTGCGAGCAAAAACAACCACCAAACACATTTTTTGACTGAAAAATCAACAACTAAACACCCTCATTTTTACAGGAAAAATAGCAACCAATCACCCTATTTTGACAGCAAGATAGTCCCAAAACAGCCATGTTTTGACCGGAACCAAACACCCCTTTTTAATAGAAAAACAACAAGCCAAACAGCCCCTGTTTTGACAGCAAAAATATCATCCAAACACCCTTTATAGACTAAAAAAACAAGAAGCAAGAACCTACTCCCTTTTCTTTTAAGTACGAACAATTCACCCACAAAATATATAATCTTACCCATTACCATTTAATTATAGAAAAAGATTTTACTAGCTAATAACTATTTTAATTAACATCGATTTTACAACCCAGGTAATGAACCAAAAACGAGTTTATAAACAAAGTATGACATAAAATTTATTATGATATTCATATACAAGTACTTACTTGAACACTTTGATGTGAGATGCCTTACATGATCGAGTTTTCTTGTGTTGTCTTTGAAACTAAAATCCAAACGAATTTACAACCCAAATGAGGGGTGGTGACGTGATGAGACACCTACAAATCATAGATGAAAATTAAGATTAATAGGGACGATTAATGGCTGTGGTGGTTAGGATTAGGGTTAAGAGAGATATGTGTGAGGGTGTAAGTGAGAGAGATCTGACGATTTTTTTTTAATTATGGAGACGCTTTTTAAAATCAATTAATGTGGACTTCCTATAATACTCTTTTAGCCAAAATAACTAGTACCTCATCTTTTACTTAATTGCATTTTTAGCACTTTTAATTTCATCCTTTGATCAAACTCATTCAAAGGTCCAGATTCATTTTAAGAGTTCTGTAAAGTTCTGCACTTAAAATGGGTTTTCAATATAGCACTTCACTATATATATATATGTATGCTCCGGTTCCATTGAGAATGTTTTTATTTTGAGAAGATTGAGAAATCTTCGTTTGAGCAAAAGTAAACATCATTTAGTAGTGAATCGAATCTATAAATCACAAATTTGATTCACAAATCAATGCTAAAATCGAGTTATGATAATGATTCCTTAAATTTGTATAGAAGATTCAGTATTGTACTTATATCGCAAAATCGAGAGATTTTTTAACATTGATTCGATTTTTTTACACATTTTGGATTATAATCACATTAAAATGAGTTTTACGCTTGGAAAACTTGAATCAAAGTTAAAAATCTATCATTTTTGAAAACCTTCTCAATCTTCTCAAAATAAAAACATTCTCAATCGATCCGGATTATATATATATAATAAAATGTTGAAGTGTATGTATTTATGTAATAAGATTGTGCATTTTTTTGGTTTAGATCTATTTTTTATTTTATTGAGTAAATTTGTTTTGTAAATTTATGTGTGAGTTTGTAATATTGTTACTCCCTTCATTTTAAAATAATAGTCTTCAATTGACTTTTTAAGTCTTTTTCTTTTAACTTTAATCTTAAATATTTTTGTTTGTACTACATAACACTTGATGAAAATTATAACAATAAAAGTACATTTAAAAACCAATATATTCGTATATTTTACATAGATTATTATATAACACAAACAAAAATATTTAAGGTAAAATTTGAAAGAAAAAACTTACCAAGTTAACAGGAGTCTATTATTTTGAGACACAGAGAGTCATAAATTTTGTTATATTATATGGGTAAATATTCTAAATGAGTTGCTGTTGAGAAAGAAAAATAAAAACATATTAGTAATGGTTGGAATAATATTTGGCAAGAATACACAACGTCGTCATTTCCTCGTAATTTAAATGCAAGCCATGTGATGTAATATAAGGCGGGAAAATAGAAAAAGACAAGTTGTTTTAAGATGAACCGTGTAATGGGGAAAAGACAAAAAACTGTCTCAATAAAGATTATTGTTTCGAAGTATGAGTCTGAGACCAACGGTTAAATAGTGATAAAAGTGAAATTACAAAAAAAAACCATGGTTTGTAAGTCAAATAAGAAAGATAACGAGTAAAAATAACGACAGTTACGTATAACAGGGATAAAAAGATCAATCGGGAACCAAAAAGCCGAACTTAAGGAAGCTACCTAAACATCCGGTTACCTGACGACTAAATCCGCAATCCGCCCTAAATTAAGGGTGGAAGCGTGTAATTTACCCTATTTAAAAACTCATTTCTCGCACTACATGACATAACGTTAACAAGACAGAAATATTTTATTCGAAATCATACAAAATTCATTTCATTTACGTATATAAAAAAAAAGATGCACCAGATTATCAGTAAAGTAACACAAAAAGTCGTTTGTCTTAAATTATGATATCTAGCAAAGTCATTTGTCTTTTATGATCACATGAAACGCGTCATAAATACGGAGTAGTTCATTACCCCACCGCTATCTCCCACCATTATTTCGCCTTAATTAACAACTAATCATCCTTAGTCATCACCACAATCACCTCGAAATAATTCAAATTCAATTCCATACCAATATATAATGAGAAAATAAATACTGTACCACCATTATCGACAGTATTTGAGGCCCATCAAACACACTCATTAAATTCCTCCAGTTGTCAGCTAATTTCCCGCCATGTGACTCACCAGGCCCCACACATAACACTCTCATTAAAACACCTTCATTTCACACACACACAACCCTATCTCTTCACCTTACACCAATGGCACCACAATCACTTCTTTTATACACATCCCTCACACTATGCTTAATCCTACTCTCACTCCCACGCGCCTCACGCGCCGCCGAAGTATCCCCAACTGAAATATCCTTAAACCTACCATCCGATGAGCTGTCAATGTACGACGACGGCGCAGTGGAAGATATTGACGGTGGTGGTGAACGGAGGTCGTTGTTTTGGAAGAGGGTGAGATACTATATATCGTATGGGGCGTTGTCGGCGAATAGAGTGCCGTGTCCTCCACGCTCCGGGAGGTCGTATTATACGCATGATTGTTGGAGAGCTAGAGGCACTGTGCATCCTTATAGTAGAGGTTGTTCTGCTATAACTAGGTGTCGTAGGTGAGTTTTATATGATGATGTTGTGGGTTTTAGGTTAGGGTTTGGAGTACGTTGTTGTGGTGGTTGAATGAATCTGTATTATTGATATTATGTTTTGTGAGATTTTGAGCATTTTGTTGTTGGATCTGAATGTAGTTTGTTATTAACTTTTATATATATGATTCAGTACGGAGTACAATTCTCTTGTTTCATCATCCAGATATCTGATGAAATACGAATGCATTCCATCTACTACCTTCAGTTCCGACTAAAATATTTCTTTCAATTGCATATAGTTTAAAAAAAAGTGAACACATTCGGTCCGGTCCAATCGGTTCTGTTCAAGAAGACGTAATGGTTGGTTGTACTTAAGACCGGATCATACAGAATCGGACTGAGAACCGAATATGAAATATGAAATAAATCGGTTCGATCCGTAGTCTGTTATGATCAGCCCTAGGTGCAAATGTATCATTATGAGAAAATCTAAAAGATTTTAGGGATGGGTCATGGGTGAGATACAAAATATGGGCTTCTATATTAAGAACTTAAGAAGCCTGTAACATTTACCTTTGAGTCCAAAAGAGCACGTAATACTAATGGGTATTGTCGCTCCATGATGTTTGGATATTTTATTCCCTTCCTATCTTGACATTTTAATCTAGACATATTTTCTTAGAGGAGAACATCATAAACGCAATGGGTGAGAAATATGAGAGCTTAACCGGCACAACAATCCTTCATGACTAGCTAAACAACCAAAGACGTTATTTGTTCAAATAAGTCACAGATGATTAACGAATAAGACTCTCAATCAACGAACACCAGCCAAGTAGGTTGCTGTTCATTCGATTGATATTGTTTTGAGCTTAACAAAGTACGTAGCCACACGCCCACACGTAAGATTTCCTTTAACACAGTACGTATAGTTTAAATATAACTTTTTAATTTGCCAACATCTTCATAAAAACATACTCGTAAAATATAGCATCCGAAAACTTTAACTTGGTGCATTCATTGTGAAAAAGTAGTCGCCTAGAATATTGTGCCCCCTAACGAAAAAAATTGTTGTGTAACTTTTTTAGAATATCATGTTATTTTTGTAATTTGCCTCATAACCAACAATTTTATTGTAGTTTTTAAAAATTATCAAACTTTGCCTCAGGTGTTAATTTCTGGCTCCTCCCCTACTCGGAGGTGACTCAACAACTCGATTCAACCAGCATCTTTTTGAATTTTAGCACATGATTTTTACGCTAAGTAATTATATGCTTCTTTAAATAAAGTTAGAGAACGTTTTACATGATAAATTGTTAAACTACTGTGTATATCTTGAACTAACTTTTTAGAAAGAAAATATGATAATGTTATTTATCAATATACTCTATCAACACGTGTTTATGATTAAATTTGATTACTCCAGCACATACTCAAATAGTTAGTACCAAGCCTCACCAACAACCAACAGTTTAACCCCTTCGACAAAAACATCATGGCTATTATAAAATGATATGACACTACTTAAATCGTATTTATAAATTATTTGTAAAAGTACTTTACTTAATCTGTACACAAATTGTAGTTGCACATCGTCAACTTAACTGATATCTAAAAAAACCATCTACAAACACGAATACATGGTTTTTATTGGCTATAAATGATTTAAAATCGTAATTATTGTTATAGCAAAGATATAGACTCGAATATTAAAGAGCAGAATGTTTGTTGTCTTCAAAAGTTGCCTTTAACATGCAATGAAATAAACGTGTTTCAGTATGACTAGGGACGGAACCATGCCATGAAGTGACCATGTGCATTTGAAATAAACTAAACAATACTACAAACATAATTTTTAAAAACCGGATGCATTTAAAAAAAGTCGAGATCTTTTAATAAAATTAATACTACGACACAAATATCCATAGGTCACCTGAACACCCCTAGTTTCGTCCCTGAGTATAAAGTTCATATCAAAGACATTCACATGGTGAAAAGGAACTCGTGATCATACATAGTATTACATACTACTCTACTAATTAATAAGTTAAAAATACACATACTTTTACTATATCCTTAGTCCTGATGATGTTATAAATTAATCGAGTTTTTACCTTTTAGTACAGTAAAAGTGTAAACGTTTACTATAACTACGAGGGCTAGGTGTCATAACACCATAACATCATTTTTTGAGTGTCACGTCAGTTTTAACATCATAACACCAACACAAAAAAAAATCCAGGCAACCATAACACCACTTTTTGAGCCCCGCTTTTAATTTTTCATAACACCCTCTTAAACAAACTAAAATATTTCATTAAACAATATTACGCATTACAATTAAAAAAACATACGGAATTAAAAAAACATACGGAAATAAAAAATACTCTGGTTGACGTTCATCATCATCGTTATTTTGATTCATTGGGAAAAATAGATTCATTTTTGTGTGTAGAGAGTGTTTGTGTTTTTGTGTGTGAAAATTGGTTGAGTTTGGTTAATATATATAAGGGTATTGAAAAAAAAAACAATTTTGAAATTTTTAAAACTAGCCGTTATATTGGAGTTGGAGGGGGAATTGTAATTTTTTTTAATAAACGGTGGCGTTGGGGCGTGGTGGTGTCAACGCTGCCACCAACGTCGTGGTAAAATTGGGGAAGGCGGTATCATAACGCCAGGAACGGCGTAGAAACAGCCCCTCACGGCGTTATGATACCGAAGGCTCTAATACGTCAACCAACTTTTGTAATGTTTTGAGGATTGATATAAATATAGTTGTAGTATTACGGTAGACCTACAACTTGAATGATATATATGTGTTTAAAATAAATCGTAAATTATATCATACTAGTTTCAAGGTCCGCCCGAGGAGCGGCTAGCTGTAACATTATTTTTGAAGTTACAAAACTTAGTTGTAACATGGAAGATACAAAATAAAGTTAAATGATTCAATATTAAAAACAAAAAAGTAAAGGTGAAAATGTTATTGCAAAAGTTTCGAAAGAAAAAATAAATAACTTTGATTGTTTAAAAATAAAAAAGCTAAAAAAAATAAGAACAAACTTATAGTTGGAGTAAAAAACTTGATATGATCATTTTATAAAATACATGTGAAATCAAAAGAAAGAGTTGAATACATCTGAAATCAAAATAGAGGATTACAACATAGTCTATTGTAAATTTTGGTCAAGTATACACTCAAACTATTTATATTAATCTCAGCAGATTACAAAACAAACATGACTGCATAGTTTCATAGCAAGTAAATAGGATTCCATTGTTAATGTATAAAACCATACTTTTATTAGCTTATACAACCTCTATGTCGTTCGGTACTTGTGAAAAAGAATAAAAGAACACGATGATAAACCAAATTCAAAACAAAAGCAACCCGTAACAATTACTTTTTAGACGTGTTTGTCAATATTGTGCAAACACGTTTCGGGGCGTCGATCTTAAGAGGCAGGCTTGCCACACTTTAATGCCGTATGAGAACGATTTGTTGTTATCTTCGGTAGATGCTCCTATATTGACATGTTCGAATAAAAAGTTTAGTAAAAATCATACCAAATGATAGATGCAAATACTCATTGCGGTAAACACCTTTATAGCATTACGATAAGCTTAAGCATTTACTAATACATAAATATTTAATACAGACGGAGGTTTACACTTTACACCATTGGATCATTAGTCAAGGATTTTTTTATACAATTTGACCGTTAGTTACCGACTACATAAATGCGTAAAACTTACAGTTTAGGCAAACCTTTTTGCCTGTTTAATTTAAGCAACTTCCGTAGTCGAATCCCAATTCAAGAAAACTGTTATGCGATTGTGTGAACGTGTCAAAGACAGAATGTCCCAAAGCCTTAACAAACCAACTTTAAACCACCAGCTAAAGGCAATTCAAGATTCTAGAAAACACCTTGTGTGTTCAAATTGTTTCATCTAAGTTTAGACAATACTGTATCGAGAAAGTAAATATACAAAAGTTACTTTGTAATCTGGTTTCCAAGCATTTAGAGTCAGTTCTAAACACCGTTGAAAAAGAGGAGCATTTGAACTTTGGCTATTGCACGACTAAGTCTTATATCAATCACTAGGTTACATACGAACTATGAAGTATGGTTATTAAGTCATAGCAATATGTAAAAAAGTGCTTGAAATCTAATAAATAATAGGTTCCCAATTTCTATGTGGGTCTCTTTCAAAAATAAAAAAAATCATAATCTTAAAAAAGTTGTACATTCTTATCAGGAATAAAATAGACTTGGGGTTAAAAAATAATTACTCCCTCCACTTTGAAACTTGTCTACCTCTTGAATTGGAATAAGCATACGTGAGAATTCAAGTTTAATATCTTAGTTTTGTATCAAATCGAATGTGGAGTTAGGAATTAAAGGAATAAGTGGTTGCATACAACTAATAAATCTATATACAGATTAACAAAGCTTACTAACCTTGTCAATTAAAGATGTAGAGTTGCGCCGTTATGTTTGCTCAAAGGGTGCTCCATGATATCTATTATCAAAATAATGCATTTCAATAAGCAATCCTAAACGCATGCTTTTATTTGACATCAAAACTCATACTACACATTCTATCTACATCTCAAACTAATCACCTTCCCAAGATATTTTCATACAAAGTTTCTCGAAAACAACCATATTATACATCCTCCTCTTCCAAATAATACAAACATAGATAACTAATAAAAACAACCATATTAAGCAGACCCTAAATTAGAAATACAAACCTAAATAACCTGAAAAAAGAAAATTGATAACCGCGATGATAAATGATCTCCGGTTGGGACTCGCGAGGAGTGTAGATTGATTAAGGAAGATATAATAGAATTTAACTTTTAACTTAATTTCAGAATGCCTGTGAGAGTCTATCAAGAGCCTCATGAGAAGACCAAATGAAAATGTTATATCGTCAATACTATGAACAATAGCAAATATTATACTATTTAAATACCAAAAGGAAATGTTTTAAGTCAAATTTCAGCCAAACAATGTCTACACTAAACTTTCGTAATGCATGTCTAAGAACACTTCGATTTAAATAAGATATCAAATGTTATCATGGACACCTTGGGGGTGTGAAACACTGGTGCAGAATTATTAGACCCAAACCAACCATCATACTTGCTACATAAAACTTCAAAACCAAGCCAAACTTGCTCACAAAGAGCAGGATAAAGACGGTAACCACAATCATATCAAAGAGAACATAACTCAAACATAATCTCAATGTGATAAAAAGATGGAAACTCAAATTAAGTTTAGTAGCAACACAAACTGACAAACATGACATTAATGGGCGTTTATTTGGGCTTATGTGTGGGCTTATGAGCTTAGTTTATATCAATTTACATTTCATAAGCTCAAAGACGAAAATTTTAAGCTTATTATCTATAAGCCGAAATTAAAAAAGCATAAACAAACACACTTTTAAAACTTGATTTGATCTAAAAATCAATACACTAAAACAATGATAATAATCAAGCAAAGCCCATTTGACAAGTTATGTGTATAAACATTTTATCTAACAGTAAGTGTGCACTTGAAAACCAACAATGGTGAAAAGAAAATAATCCTTATCTACATGAGAAGTTCTCAATCATTAAGCATCCATCACCACTTTGTATATCAAAATGTCGGATTTAACAGGTGACACAATCATTGTTAGAACCCCAATAGACTGGCCAAAATATTGATTAATCCACATTTTTGTAATTCTTATAGTGACAATCAAATGTGTTTTGGTGTAGATTGATTTGTTGGTTTGTCATCAGTTATGAATTCGACATTTTTCTAGTTAGGGATTATCAATTAGGGATTTTGTTTTATGAGGTACTAATTTGGGGATAACTGCTGGAAGGGTATTATTTAGGACGTTGTATTTTTTTAAAGTTAACTTTTATTGAGGGCCATTGGATCAGTCGAAATGCCATATGTCATTTTTTTAGAGTTTTGGCAAGGAGATCAAGTTTAGCAATAGCTTGCTTTATATAGAGGAGGATATGCCAAATATATTTTTGTAAAATTCATTAAATTAAATCAAACATATCTTAAATTTCAATTCAAGATCAAGAATACAAACAGAATCGCTAACCATGTGTGACTCTATTGATTAAATATCAATAGTTCTATTACCAAATTACAACTGGATGAATTAACATATCACAGAGAGAGATAAACTTTGCGAGATGTAGAGAGAGAAAATGAGAGCAGGTTATAAGCATCTCAAGACTCGATAGACCCTTATATAGCTGCACCAAAAAACTTCCAACAGCTTGTCACTTTTGTGCCTTTAGGAATGCACAACTTGCTAACTCAAGCAGAAACCTCAACAATACTACAAAACAGATTTGACAAAAATACAAAGTTAGTCCCTGTAGTTTTAAGTTTCGGGATAGAGTTATCTTTTAACATCTCCCTTAACTCTAACCTAGAACATGTCATACAATCCCATTTTCAAAACCATTTTACCATGTTTAATATTATCCAAACTCTTTGTTAAAACATTTGTTGTTTGATCAGCAGAAGACACCTTTTTTGTTTCAATAACACCAACAATAATTTTATCTTTCACAAAGTGAAGATCAATTTCAAGATGCTTAGTTCTTTCATGAAAGACAGGATTAGCTGCAATTTTAATTGCAGCTTGATTGTCACAAAAAACCTTTGCACGTATAAAATGTTCACAGTTTAGATCTTTTAGAATTTTTAAGATCTAAATAATTTCTGAAGTTGCATAGGCTATGACTCTATTCTCAGCCACTGCGGAAGACTTAGAAAGGGTATTTTGTTTTTTTGCTTTTCCAAGAAACTAATGAACCATTTAAAAAAATGCAAAATCCAATGACCGACATCCTTGTAACTACACGATTAGCTTAATCTGCATCAACAAACACTTCAAGAGAAGTATTTGCACTCTTAACCTTGTCAATACCTTTACCTGGTGAACCATTTATGCACCTAAGCACTTTAAGAGCTATCTTAAGATGAGACTTCAAAGGCTTATGCATGAACTGACTCAAACAATGCAGAAAATATGCAATATCAGGTCAAGTACGAGTAAGATATATTAGTTTACCAATTAGCTTCTAGTACGCATTAGTATCAATCACAAGATCATTAGCAGTGGGTTCATTAGAAAGAAAAAGATTTTGTTCAAGAGGAATAACATAAGGTTTAGAAGCAAGTAATCCAAAATTAGACAAGAGATCAAGACGATACTTCCAATGAGATAAAACACCATTATTTGTATCAACAACTTCAATGCCCAAAAATACTTAAGTTTTCCCAAATCCTTGATCATAATTTTAGATTTAAGAACCCTTTAAACATATCAGTCTCATGAACATTGTTACTAGTAACAATAATATCATCAACATAAACAAGCAAAGCCAAAAAATCATTGTTATAAGATTTAATAAACAAAGAATAATCACTTTTACTTAGGCAAAAGCCATTTTCGAGTAAAGCTTGTGTTAACTTGACATTCCACTGTTAGGTGCCTGCTTCAAGCCATACAAGGACTTCTTTGTAACACCCCCCAAATTGGGTCGCAGCGGAATATTGTCCGGGAGCATTACTTCATGAGTACCTTTGCACAAGCTATGAGAGAACGACCTCTAAATGCGTCGTTCGAAAAGTAATCTTGTATTGTTTAGACTCCAATGCACATCAAGTAATCCAAGCATCTAATTTACCTAAGAAAAACATGCTTAAAAGTATCAACATAAAGTTGGTGAGTTCATAGATTTTTGTAAATGTAAATGTAAATCACAAAAACTATATATACAAATTTACTGTGTTACAAGTCCCACCCATACAAGCATTGCAACGCATAAACTCAACTATATAGGTTTTTAAAATGCGTGTAAACACGAACCACACAAAATGCGTTTGTTAAAATGTTAGAATCTAAGATTTGTAAAGTATGTAGGACCATTTCAACCCTTATGATAGTCACAAAAATATAAGTATGCGTGTAGAGATCAAAGGTTTGTATAAAAGTTGGACCGCAATTGATTAAAGAGTATGATAAATGAACACAATATCACAAAATATTTCAAGTATGTATTGCCTAGTATGCAACTTACGATTATACCCTTAAGTTCATGAAACTATGACGTAGACTTATCAGCATGCCACGTTATTCAAGGCACGGTAAGAGTTCATGAGTATGTTGTGCTGGCCTTGAGGCTCCAAGCCAGTCGTGATCCGACATGGTATAAGTTTGTTAGTTCAATCTCGAACTAGTGAGAGTTAATCACCCGAACGGGAGTTGTCAATCCCCAATAGATCTAATTTATAACATTCGCGCTTACCCTCTGAGTAATTAACAGTTCATGCAACCTAAGCTAATCCGTAATCATTCGAGTAAAAGTAAAGTTTTAGCGTCCATAAGTAAAAACAAGTATTGTATCTAAGAAAATATCTAAGAAAATATCTAGGAAAATATCTAGAAAAATATCTAGGAAAATATCTAAGAAAATATCTAGGAAAAATATGAAAAGTTATAAATTATCTCTGTAAAATTATATAACAGTTGTTTGACGTAAACTTTTATTTGTGTGATGTCGGTTTACGTTGAATGTTGTTTTTTAGTTTACGTGATTTAACTAAATGGTTGAAATTAAAAGTAAACGCGTAAAAGTTTAAAATAAATAGTTGAATATTTATTGGCGTAAAATGACTCGAAAATGTGAGTTGTTACAGTCTCCCCTTGTTAAAATAATTTCGTCCTGAAATTCATGCTAAGTTGCCTTCCGGAGTGGTGTTGGTGAAGAGGTGCGGATACTTATCTTAATCCTCCTAATATGCGCTAATCAACTTTGTTAT
>BQNB010080251.1:0-25206 GCA_026074375.1 Tanacetum coccineum
ATTTAATAAATTCACTAAAAAACGAAAAAATATATTTTTTCTCGAAACTTGTAAAATATGTTTATTATGAGTAAACGTTCCATTTTTAACCCTAATATGATTATTTTCACGATGACTAAGGTTACCGAATGGACTTATTGAGATATATTTATAATTAATAATTATAAATATTTACTTACATTACTTATCTATTTTCTCTAAATAGTATAAGTATGTATTATCAAGTAATGAGATTGATATGATTTTGAGAATATGTCGTCAACCATCACATCACTAAATTGTTCGGGTAATTGTACAACGCGTCTAGACTCTATGCATCAAACGTGAAGACTATGTTAGAAATGAATGATTAAAATGGGACATTAACTAGACTAGGTCATGTGCGGGCGTCGTTGCATTTGCTTGTGTGATTGAGATTTGGTTGCTAAAGACTTGATTGAGGTGAGTTCTTGTAGCCCCATTTTTATTGTTTTTCCGTTGGGGGAAAATGATACTAAAATGTGTTTTGAACTGTTTTAAATTGAACTGTGCAAAATATGGTTTTGTTTTTGGGACAAGATATGTGCTTATGACTGCTATGTGAATATTATGTGTTGCATGATTGTTTGGATCAGATGGGTACGCCTACCCAGTATTTGTGTGATTATTGCCCTAATTTAGTGCTCCAGCTGGTAGGCCCTTTAGGTGTGTAAGTGACATATGGTGATTGACTAGCGGGGATGATACGTCAGGGATTGTTTGCATATATATTCACTGTCATATTGCACTATTATACACTGTTTGAAATATTGGCACGGCTTTTGGGTTTAAGGTCAAACCTACGAGCTCATCAACATTATTGTTGACGTTTTCGAGTATCCTTTTCAGGTGAAGTGAAAGAGGAATAAGTTGGTGATTTATGATGGCAGACTTCGAAGTATCCCGAGTGGATTTTCATGTGAAGTCTTGCTTGTTATTTTATTTGGTTTTAGTATTTGGAAGATTTTGGTTTAAGTTTGGATTTGGACCCCTGTGTGGGCTATTGAATTTTGTAAGAGTTGCGGATTTGATTATGATTTGGGACATCACTCGAGGTTGTTCGAGGTTGATGGTCTTCGTAACAGTTGAAGTTATGCATTGTAGTTTTCTCTATATTGTATCTTGTGTTATGATTGATCATTATGTTGCATTCCTGAGTTTTCGCCATTGTCGGGGTGTGACACAAGTGTTCGAATCGGACATTCAAAATGTGGAAACTAGAAGGGGGGTTGAATAGTTTTTACCATTTTAAAATTAAAACTTAGATTGTCGACTTATGTGAATTCAAGAGATATACACAAGTGTATATGATAGCGATGCAATAAGTAAATAAACAAACTACGAAATGTAAGCAAGTAAAGATAAGAAATATCAAACCGATGACACAATGATTTATAGTGGTTCGGCTACAAAGCACCTCTTCGCCCTACTCCACTCCCTGAGTACCCAACTTGAGAGTTATCTTCACTATGTCAACAAGCTCCCTTTAGGCGGAGAAAATCGTACACGTCGCTTACACTTTTTTCGGTACTAAGCTAAATACCGAGTTCTACTTCGAGATAGAACCAATCTAACACACTATGTATTTTGAGGCCTAAATACTAACCTATCATACACATATGATACACACAACACAAGATATACAAGATGAATGATTATCACAAACGTGATGACACAACTAAACTATTAACACTTGAAGCTTGACGTCTTCTTGAGTGTTCTTCACTAAAGAGTGGAATGAGTTGATCACTTGTAATGGATTATGTAACAAGTATAATAATAAAAGAATATATAAAAGATAAAATACACGTGAGAAAAATATTTGTCAAGTGTTGTATAAAATGAAAGAATGAGGTTGGTATTTATAAGCAACCTTTTGAAATTCAAATCGGTCCCAGGGGAACAAGACGTGCGACCCGCGGATCCCCCATCCCCTGGATCCGTCCAGTAAACTTTCGACTAAATAACTTGTTTACGTAAACTTTTAAGTAGTATGACATTATATTTGTTATTATCAAAACATGAAGATCATTAAATATAAATATCGTTTTTGCGCGAATATTTGTATTAACAATCTCCCTCTTTTTGATGATGACAAAATATAAACTCATGCTTATTAAAATTTACTAAATAAGTATTTAGTAGATGAGTTTACATATCTTCTCCCCCTTTTTGTCGAAGCAAAAAGTGTTGTAGAGGCGTTCCTTGCAAGTCTTGTTTTTTACGAATGCTAAGTGACTTGGTGACGAATGCAAAGTATAAAAAATAAAGACTAGATGCAAGTTCTCCCCCTTGGTGTATACTCCCCCTTGCTTGGGGCACCAAGTAATCGAGCTATGGATGCGTTGCTACAAAACAAAGTTAGTAGACAAGCAAATATCTATATGACAACCACATATGCACACATATAAACATCAATCATCAACACAACAAAATGATATAATGTTAAATCCATTATAAGGGATAAAACATAAAATTTGGCGTTAAAGCCATTACACAATAATCTTAGACTAGAAAAAGAAAACAATTAAAGATCCTAAATCTTGGGATAAATGTCATTTTCCCATATAATCCGAGGGGTGAGGTGAGATTGCTATGCGGCTAATGCGGAAAGTAAGGTGGGTGTGATAAAGAGCCGAGGTGGTTTCAAATGTATGAGAACATGTAGTTGACACGGTTTTGGAGCATTTAGATTTTATACCTTATGGTGCTACAACATTGACAAAACATGTTGTGGAGGTGAGGTGTGTCGTTTGGATGAATAAAATCCAAGATGTTTGGAGGATTGGGAAAATCATGATTTCCAAGATTTGGTGATGGATGGTGAATGTTTTCAAGTGGAGGTACATTGTTGTGGAAGAGAGGTGTGTTGTTGTTAATGTTAACAAACAAAGTTTGGGTTGATGGTAATGGTTCAAATCCGGGTGGTAGATATGGAAAACCGAGAGGTGGTCGAGAGACACGTGGTGGTGGAGATGGATTAGAAGGGCCCAGTGGCCAATTATCTATGGTTTGAGCATATGGATCATTTGGTGATATTTGTAGTGGAGGAAGTTCTTGAGGTTCTTATGTTATTGGAATGAAAAAATGAAGTTTAGGTGAAGGTGCAACGTGAGTTGGTGTAGGAGACTCACTTGGTGATGATGAAGAGGTGTAGTGTGTGCTTTTGCTCAAGATGGATTTTGATGAGCTTGAGGGGTGAAAGGGATTCTTTCTAGGAAGGTGGGGAAAAATTTTCTATCATTTGGTTTTCCCCTCACTTAAGGAATGAGATTGACATATTGTAGATACTTGACGGGGACTCAATTCTTTGGTTTTTCTTCAGAAGTATTGTTTAATTTTTGATTTTAGATGAACTAGCAAGGGTGGTGAATTAGTGATGTTGTATGAAGAAATATGGGAGAGGGTGAAGAAAATAGTGTATGAGGATGATGATTTAAGAGTAAAAGTGGTGAGTGGATTGTATAATGGTCCATGGGATTATATGAAGAACATTTAGTAATCCTAAGGTTTAAGATCCCACATAGTATCATATAGCATGGTTATAAGATAAAGTAGAAAAGGTTAAAAATCAAGAAAATCCAAATTTTGGCGCCTGGACAGGTGAAACACGGATCCACCAAAACAACATACAGATCTACCATATGGTGGATCCGTGGGTCGCAGGTTTCATCAAAAATGACCAGAACATCATTTTTCACCTAAAACTCAAAGCAAATTTTCATGCAAACATCATTATCGACTACCAATAACATTAACATGATAAAGTATCCATAAAGCATAGCATATCAAAGTGACTAATTCGGATTCAAGCATGCAGATTTAAGTAAACAAGTTAATAATTTGGAGATACGATAATTATACATCTAAATTGTTTCTTAAACAAATCTTCCTTCACCGACATCCCTTCTTCAACAACCTTCCAAAGTAGTGCAATGCTCAACCAAGTTTTTAAACATCCCTCTTGTCTCCCTTTGCTCCTTGGACATGTTAGGATCATCCTTAAGAGCCCTACTATGTGAAATAGGGGAAATTTTGGTGCTAGACAAATCTCTATTATCTGAGGGTAGTGACTCGGTTGAGGACGAGGTGCTCAATTGAGTTCGCTTAGATTTTCCTACATTCCTAGTTCTTTTAGGTGGAGGCTTCTTGGGTTGTTTTGCCTTAAGTGAGGACATTTTCCTAGGGACAAAGTTTGTAACGAACAACAAATGAGCCATGTTGCATGATTGCATTTATAGAAGGTGAATCTTAAATAAGAACGAGTGATAACGCTATAGTGTCCAAATATCACATACAAATATCAAATAATCCCTTTCTACGAAAATGACAATAAAAATATATGTTAACACAATGAAATATTAGCAAAGTTTCTAATGTTTGTTGTGTAATAATCATTTTCAAACAGATTTCATCATTCAGGAATAAAATAAAGAAAAAGGACTGAACAAAAACATAACTTCAGGTGCAAAAGAATTCCCGTAAATTAAATGCAACTAAGAAAAACAGGTCGTTATATGAAGAATCTATAAGAAAATTCCGAAGGAGATTTAATGAAACGAAAAAACCAAAGTGCGTGGCGGTGCGGCGCAGTACACAAAAAATCATTTTTTGTGTGGCGTAATATTCAAAAATAAAATAAATTATTCAAGACGAAAATAACCTAAATTGGCCATTTAATTACACACCAAGTGCGGCGGGCGCACAATTTCATTTTTTTTTTCGCCCTTGTGTGGCGCACTTCTCCTAGGCACATGAAATAAATCTCTGCAGTTACTCCCAAGTCATAAATGATTGCAATGATTGTGCAACCTTTCACTCCCCAAACTTTAGCAACTGATGCACCATCCTTAAGTATAAATAGAGCACGAAATTCAGGGTTAGAGGCATCCCATTCTTCATTCTAATCATCTATAATCATTTCTCAATAGTTAGGAAGTTTTTTTTAGGGAATTGTTGAAGAATAAACCTTATTCTTCATCACATTCCAGGTTTTAGTAAAGGAAAGTACCATTTGATCTCAGAAGATTGTGTTAAGGAGGTGTATAGTGGTTATAGTTGAATTTTTTGGGTTGTTGGAATTATTGTTCGAAGGAAACGTTGAGAAAATCATTATATTTTGCTACCGATTAGTATAAACACGTTTCCCTACGTTATTATTTTGAATTCTGATTGTTCAAGGCTGTTATGTGTTTTTGAATTGATGAATAAAAAGTTAGTTTAACATGTTTGTTGGGGATCATGAGGAATTATTGATTAAAACATATGGATGACATATTGTGAATTTGGAATATAATAAATATAAACTTGATGTTTTTATCCCAGAAATTCTTTAATAGTCATTTAATCATTATACTAGATCGGATATAGGTCGAAAGACTCTGACTCTATATGTTTGGTTTCCAAGTTGTTTGTATATGACAACTAGATCTTAGCCTTGTGAGGATTGGCTAACAAAATGATAATCTTAACCCCATTATAAAAAAGGTTTAAATGCTTAACCACATGTCTAACGAACTTGGTTAAGAAAGTTTATATTTATTATTTCCAAACTTGAATTGAACTTAAAGCATTTTTGTAATAAAAAGTAAAGGCCGAAAGGATTTTTGATTATAACAAATAGACAATCATTTTAGTAAACTACCCATTTCTTTATCTGATTAAACTTAAATTCTTGAACCGTTTATCCATCTGCGTTTATCTATATTGTTCCTTGTTCTCCACCAAACAGAAAAAGTACCTCATTTTTAATATCTTTGAAGTACCTTGAAATCTTTAGGGATCGTGGTAGTTTATTTATAAGATTACCCTTTCTAATATAAATCGATTCCCTAATCTAAAGAATTAACCAATCCCCTGGAACGACCTGGTCTTACCCTAAACCTATACTATAAACAGGGGTTTATACTTTACCCGCGTGTTCGTTGGAATCAGATAAAACTAGTATTATAAATTTAAAGCTTTAATAACACATCAAAGTTTTTTGGCGCCGCTGCCGGGGATTGATTTTATTCTTGAATTAGTCACTTTTATATTACAAAACTTAAATTTTCAAAATCGTCGTACAGTTTTCTGGCAAACTGAACCCATTTTACACATAAAGTGCGCCGCACATAACCATTGTGCGCTGGTTTTTCTGCAAAAACTCAGAAGTACGCCGTACTTCCATCAAGTACGTCGTACTTTTGCCACTTTTACAAAGAGAAACAGTTTTTTAAGAAGAAGAACACCAAAAACCACAAACCCATAAACTGTAAATTGACCATTTTTGAAAATGTGGAATTTATTCCTTATGAACATAGTAGTCAAAATCTTGTATTATCGTAATTCGTACATTAAAATAAAAAAACCAAAAAGAACTATTTGATAGATTTCTTATTTAAATTTCTGAATGTATGTTTATATCTCTTATTTGCTAAGTGTTGCTTACTTAACTTTGATATTATGCAAAATAAAAACTTAAAAAATATTAAAAAACTTTGTTTGATGATAAGTATGATATCTGCTATGTGTAATAAATATTTAAGACATAATAAAAATAATAAACAGGAAAGCACTAAAATTGAAAATTTTAAAAGACTAAAATCTCAGGAAGTACCCGCACTTTCTATAAAGTGTGCCGCACTTTCTGGGCTGAAACTAAACAAAATGCTTGTTTGTTCGTTTTTGAACGAGAATTGCTTAAACTTAAAAATGCTATCTGTTTATTGGTAATATGTAAATGTAAAAAGGTGTTATTATTTGTTTTAACTAACCCACTAATGTTTGTTTTAATGTTGTCTTATTTTATAAGAGTTATGGATCCAAATTCGAGTCTTGGAAAAATTTGCATAGGAGAGGACATCGTTGTAATTTCAAATGATAAAGTTGATGGATCTGGAGACTAGAATTCTCCAGAATTTCAAGACACTGCTAACAGTGGGCAAAAGAAAGCTATGGTTTTCTATCAGATAGATACCGAAGAGGTTAGCGATAGGTTTGTGGCTCCTTGTTTTGTCAATGGGCTGGAGGCTTATGATGGTGAGATTAATCTTGGAGTAGAGGAGAACATGATCTCAAATGAGTATGCAGTAAAGTTGTGCTTGGAACATGAAGTTAAAAGAGGAAACAAAATAGTTAAGAAGGAACTCATTGTTGCACTAAGAGGTAAAATCTACTTTGTGAAGTTTATTATCAACCTAGAAGAAGATGATGTTGAACCGGGGGTGATTTTTGGTAGATCATTCTTACGCTTGACCAAAACAATTACTGATTTCGGGGCTGAAACTGTCACAATATACCATGATATTGATCTAATCTTGAAAGAAACCAAAGAAGAAAGAAAGAGCAATGATGATTGGGACAATTTGCTTGATTTCAACATAGATGATGTACCATTGTTGGATGAAGAAGGACTTCCGCCATTCGTATGCAAAATGGGGAAGAGTAGCCGTAATAAGAAACGGGCAATGGAAAACCTTAACTATTTCTATCAAGATATAGGAACATCTTCATCAGCTGGTAGTCATTTAACTCAAGAAGAAGCAGCTAAAAAAGCAATAGCAATCAGAATGAGCCAAAAGTTTACTTTATTAGAGGAAGAAAGGCCAATAATCGAGACCATGGCCTATAATGACAAATATAAGAAAATTCTCAATGAAGTTTAGAAAGACAAGGTGGAATTAGATGGAAAGATTGTAAAGGAATATGAAGAAGCAGTAAAAAGCATTAAGGGAGAGGCATTAAAAGAAAGAGACGACCCTGGAGCATTCATATTTCCCATAATACTAGAGGAGATTAATGAAAATGCGTTAGCAGATACGGGGTCAGATATAAATACTATGCCTTTCTGTATCTATGTGCAATTAGGAAGAGACGATATGAAGAAGGTGGATAGAGGAATCACGATGATAAATCACACGCGGGCAGAAGCTATGCGAATACTCATAAACGTTCTCTGTCAGGTAGGAGTCACTACCTTGATTGCCAAGTTTCTGATCTTAATTAATCTGATCGAACACCGTAGATTCACCAATAGTTGTTTGGTCGAAAATAGTATTCCTGCTACTTATTGGTGGCATAGTCAATACTCCAAAGAGACTCTTCTCAACCTTTGATGGGTTTTGTCACCAAACCTTTCGTGCTGCAAGATCAGATGTTGTAGCGATCCACTCTTTCTATGAATGTTTTATATTCTATTATCAGTTTAGATATGGATTTCGGCCGAACTCATATTTCATGTTTTATACATTTTACATGAGCGTCCATTTTAATTGTATATGTGATATATGGGAAAATTGCAAAACAAACAAAAGTGCTAATTGTTGATTGACACGGAGTTAACAGGTCTCAAACAAACAAAAATGCAAACAACTGCAGATAATTGCAAAACAAAAACACTACATAAGCATGACTGATTACATAAAATTTACTTACTTAACGTCATAAAGCCATGCTTTTTAAAGCTTTCAAATATCTCTGTTATGTATGTCCACTCATCAACATTTATAACAAAAGATAAATAAACTATTTATTTCAAGTACCTTCATTACAAAATACTTTCACAAAATCAACAAAATAAAACAATCCGACATGAGTCAACAAGATTAACAACTTTAATTTAAAAAGAAAACTATTTTATCTGATTATGTTATATTAGTACATGACCAGTTTATATATTGTTTCTGATCCCGTTTAACTTTTCTCATTTAAAAATATAAGCCCAGTTATAATACCTTATCTTTTGAAAAATTCTTAATGCTTTGGAACAAGCGCTGTACAAATGGATTAATTTAGAAATGCCTATGAAAGTTATGCGCAACACAAACTAATCAAAACTCTTTTGTAGTTTCAAGACATGATGATTGGAGTTAAACAACCTATAACCATGAATTCGACCCCCATTCATGTTGAGTTAAACAAAGGTATGTTTCATTTCGGCTTATAATCTCGATAAATTACTGTAAATTTTTTTAGCTTTTAATACAAGTTTAATTTCCTTGATTTTTATGCTAGAAAAACGCAAACCATGCTCTAATACAGTTGTGCGTCCAATGCAAACAAGAAAAAAAGGAAAGACCAACTCTACCTACTTTGAAGAAATTTTATGTCAAATAAATGTCGCTACTAATAGGGTACCATTCGGAACATTACACAATATCCTAAATACTATTGGTGGTCGAAATAGCTTGCAATTACAAACAACATCGCCTCAAAACCTGTCAACAAATAAAGAAAATATAACACCAATACAAACACCACCTTCCTATGGTTCAACATCTCTAGGCACCAATGTAGGTGTAGACCCAACTATTCAAAAAAAGAGAATACAACAGGCTTTATTACCAACGATGTAAAGAAAAGAAAATAGCCGACACAAATGCTAACATGCAAGCGCATACATCGATAGGATCTACATAATATCTTTCGGGCTTGACACATAAAACAACCATAGGTAAATTAGTTTACGTATTATTATGTTCTTTACAAAATTTCATGTCATATTACTAATTCACTATTTAAACTGCCAGATGATAGACATGGTAGTAACATATTGTTACCCCTATTTGATCAACAAGAGTACAATACTACAATCAAACTATGAATGGTAAGCCTCATAAAGGAAATTGTTTTTGCAAATTTACTACATGTTATTAAATTATACAGGGGGGGATTTACTACATGTATATAAACTATACATATTACTATGTAGAACACACAGTTGTTGTAGACACCAGACTTTCAAAATAAGAAACTATACGAAAAAAGTCGTACCAAAACTGTAAAAGCACATACACATATTCGGAACATAAACATCCTGATATGGAACAACAACGTACAATGAAAGGAATTACAAAATCTTCGAGCCATTGGAACAAAAACCAACATAGTACACCAAAAAATTGTTTGCTTATGTTATTTTTAACGGAATTGTGTCTCATATTACTAATACACGTTTAAAATTGCAAACCATATAATTCACATGGTAGTAACACATCTGTTAATAATTTACCGTTGACGATATTTGATCAAGAGTTGAATCAAACTATGGCAGGTAAAGTTCATATGATATGATGAGTAGCAACATTAATATTGATATTATATATTGTTGATATCATAAATTTCCTCACTGTATTGATTAGCATTTGTGTGAATAGAGATTATGTGTTAGTAACAATATGAGTACAAGTTTGGTATACTAAGTATTTAGACTAACATCTACATGAGCTATAGTAAAAGGCCGCATAACAAATTAATATGTGACTATTCATGCCACACCATCTAAGGTATGATATATGAACGATATTTGAAAGTACTTATACAAATGTGGTATTTTTTAACGTTCACGCATGATATTTGTACATTTGTAAGCAACTTATATTGCTATTATATAAACTTAACCCTTTATATAATACCCATGTAGGAACCGATGTTAGAGAAGTAAAAAAACTAAAGAATACAACAAAAGTTATTACTAACGCCGTAAAGAATAGAATAACTCTCAAGATGATCCATATGATTTTGTGTACAATGGGCTTCCTAAAGAGTATAGTTTATTGAAGGAGCAACCACCATGTGTCAAATGTGGAGCCAAGAAAATACAGTATGAGTTCCTTACATTTTGTTGCATGAAGGGGAAAACGACTTTGCAGCCCTTAGACATTCCTCCAGAAATATTCAACCTATTCACGTCGCAATGCCAGTTAGAAAAAATGTTTAGGAAAAACATATGCGCGTACAACACAAACTTTTCCTTTGCATCGATGGGTGTAACCTTGGACAAAAGATACAACGCTAAGGGCTCTAGAGTATATACTTTTCGTGTGCAATGAGGTATATATTATAGAATTGATTAGTTGGTTCCTAGAGACGGAGAGCCAAGGTACTTGTAGTTGTACTTTTATGACGCGGAATCTCAATTTGAGCACAAGTTAAAATGGCCTAATCTTGATAGATTGATTGATATGATATTATCACGTGTTCTGGCACCAAACCCATATGTTCAGACATTTCGATCACTTGGTAACCTTGGTCCACTTGACAAGTATAAGGTTGAATTAACTGCATCAGTTAAGGTCGATCAAAGACTTTACAACCGTTCGACAACGTCTGAGGTATAAATATGATTCTGGCCATCCTACGTCTTATCTAAATATACAACTTGTATATCAAATCTTATACTCTTACCTTAAATAAGGTAGCTGGTATTTGGGTGGAAAGTAATGAGAACATCACTACATACAAGAGAAGTATTGTTGTGTATGGAAGATCTGAACACCCTATGCATATACAACCTTATTTTGATTCTTGTGATCCTTTGTCTTATCCAATTTTCTTTCCAAACGGTGAGGCTGGATGGCATTCTTGAATACCAAGGGAAAGTGTAGACATAAGAGAACTCGTCAATGATGATGATGACGTCACCAAAGACGAAGAAGGTACTAAAGTAATCATAATACCAATATATTATATTGTCTTGTTTAATACCATGTTACAATAGCATCCTATAGTAAATGTATGCCTTACATAATCTTTTTAACATCACCAAGTAGGTATTAACACAACACCTGGTAGGAAAACAGTTACTATGCGAGAATATTACTGTTATAAATTCCAGATTCGGCCATATCATAACTTGATCATGTTTGGAGGAAGATTGTTTCAGTAATTCGTGGTAGATACATACATAAAGATCGAGACTTTACGCTTGTAATTTTATGAAAAAAACCAATCCACAATTAGAGCAGATTTGTATCAAGGAATTGTTGATTGTGTTAACACCGGGGAGGTTCAATCGAATAGACTTGGCCAAATTATTGTCTTTCCTGTGTCTTTTATTGAAGGACCACGTGACATGCGAAGATAATTCTTGGATACCATGACATTAGTACAAGATGCTGGGAAACCTGATATCTTTCTTACAATGACTTGCAATCCGAATTGGCAAGAAATTGTGGAAAACCTTTATGAAGGACAAACCGCCCAAGATCAACCAAACCTGGTTACAAGAGTTTTTCATGCAAAACTAGAGTATCTCAAGCAACAAATCATATCCTTGGTGTTGTTTCGTCCCATATATATGTTATCGAGTTTCAAAAATGGGGTTTACCACATGCACATTTTCTTGTGATTATGACATCAGCTGACAAGTTGGCGAATCCCGATCATTATGACAAAGTTGTTTGCGCTAAAATTCCAGACCCAAATAAGCATCCTGAATTGCACCAACTGGTCCTAAAGCACATGATTCATGGCCCTTGTAGTCACTTAAATACTCAATGTCCTTGTATGGAGGGTGAAACAAAGAAATGTCATTGGAATTATCCTAGGCAGTTTCAAGAAACAACGTAACAAGGAGATGACTCATACCCATTGTATAGACGGAGAGACTATGGCATTGAGGTAAACATATGAAAGCATCCTGGACAATAGATGGGTTGTTCCATATAACCCCAAATTGTTGACAGTGTTCAACTGTCACATCAATTGGGAGGTATGCTTAAGTATAAAATCTGTTACATATGTCTTCAAGTATGTTTACAAGGGTCATGACAAACAAGTTGTAAATGTTGATAAAGACAAAGAACAAGTCATTAACGATATAAAGAGATTCCAAGATGTGCGTTATGTATCACCCCCCGAAGCTATGTGGCGAATTTATGGCTTCCCTCTATCTAATATCCATCCATCTATCATGCCATTGCAAGTTCATCTACCTAATAACCAGTTCATTACTTTCAAAGAAAATGATGTACTGACTGACATTCTTAAGAGAGAAAGAAATAACAGGTCGATGTTGATCTCCTTGTTTGAATTAAACCAGACAGGCACACAAGCGAGGCAGTATTTGTATAAAGACATCCCCAAGCATTACACATGGAATAAGAGTACACGCAAGTGGAACCGTCGAAAACAAGGGAAAATAAGAGGAAGAATGGTTTTCGCTAATCCTGCCGAAGGAGAGCGGTTCTATTTGTGTGTACTATTGCAACTTGTTAAAGGGCATACTGGCTTTGATTATATTTACACGGTCAATGACTGGTTGTACACTACGTTTCATAGAGCGGCACTTGAAAGGGGATTAATAAAGAGTGATGATTACATACATGCTTGTCTATGTGAGTTATCCACGCATGAGCTACCCGACCCTCTTCTAAATGTGTCGTTTAAAAATTAATCTCTTATATTCTTGAAAATGATAGACATTTTATACCATGATTGCATTCACATGAAAACATAAAAGTCATACACTACGAGATTTGATCCTTATGAATATAAGTAGAAATCCAAGAAGAAATCTTGTTAATGTTTAACTCCAATGCATATCAACTAGGCCAAACATCTAAATACACATGAAAAAACATGCTAAAAAGTGTCACATAAAGATTGTGAGTTTCAAAAGTTTTGTTTAATATAAAGCACTACATGATTTAAAAAGTGTGTATAACCATTTCAACCCAAAATTAGTCACCAAATTGTACTATGAAAGATGGACCGCAAATTTATCAAAGTATGCATGATAATTAAAACAATCACGGAATGTTTCAAGTATTATTGCCCGGATAATGATTACGATACACAAAGTTCATGAAACCGATGCACTATGTACCAATCGTAGGTGTCCCCTCCAAGAACACCCAGGCAGTAATGAAAACTATATGTACCCATCGAAGGCGTCCCTTCCAAGAACACCCAGGCAGTAATGAATATGTACCCCTCGTAGGTGTCCCCTCCAAGAACACCCGAGCAGTAATGAATATGTACCCCTCGCAAGTGTCCTCTCCAAGACACACGACCTTAACTTTCGTTGTCATTTAATCCACCTTAAGCTAATCCTGAATCATTTCAGAAAGTAAAGTTAGTATATGTGACCAAAAATGAAATCAAGTAATTGTATCCCCATACGAGCTATGTCAATTAGTATGTAAACCCATTTTTGTAATAAACAGTAATCATTTGCAAACAAGCATGTTCTCATGCCCCAACAATAATGTAAAACAAGTAAAACATGGGCAATAACTAAACTCACTCGATAATGTGTAACAACAGTCAGAATGCACCTATTAAGTAACAAAGCACACAAACGAAAACCAGAACGGCTCAGACCACGGAATTGCGGTTTATCTAACGACATATGCCCACTAGCCTAGGATAATGTATTTGGGTTTTCCGATGGATGGTTACATCAACGTGACACGTTGATAAAAGATTTAGATCTCATGTTGTAATAGTTTGGTGGTTGGTTAAATAAAATAAATCGAAAAGTACACGCAAAGTATGTAATATATTACGTATATATTACATATGAAAAATAACAATTATATAACGCATATCGTGAATTATATAACAGAAGACAAACAATGCCAAAGATTAATAAGAAAGTATATAATACTGTGCAAGTATTTATATAATGAAGTTTGAGTACACGTTTCCGGAAATCACCACGTAATTAAATAAAAATTCTTGCATAGATGTAAAAGTTATGTTTTAAGTTGAAAATTAAGTTAAACAATGTTGTAAAGCTTTTACAACAGTTATGATGTTATCTTCTAGTTGACAATTATAAAATATAAATTAATATTTTATAAATTTGTATTTCGTTTCCTCGACGGGTTGTAGCTAGAATAGTTGTCTCATTTGTAAAAGTATAGTTTTCGTTCGTTTGTCGGGTTATTGCATAATAACGAATTAACAATCTTAAAACTATATAACTTCGTCTTTTTATCGGTTCTAAAAAATAGAAATTATAGTACGATTACTAAGTATAGAAATTTTAAAGGAAATTCGGTAGACCTTTTCGTTTATACAACGTTTTTCATTTTTATAAAATCCAATCCATGTTGCAAATACCCGTGTTTCAATGTATGTCTAGACTAGACCAACAAATAATAAAACTAAGCAAAACTAAACACACCCTAATGGTTGTTAAACGCAAAACCAAACACCCACGAAAATCAACCAATAACAAATTTTATTTAACCATTAAAACCACCATTTAGATCCGGTTTTATTTAGGAAATCTAGTGATATATTTATTAGTTGATTAAACCAAACAAACACACCCTAAAGGCTGTTGCTAAAACCAAACGCACCCTTTGGTGTTTCTGCTAACCCAAACACACCCCTATACTTTTCTCTCACACCCAAACACACCCCTATAAGTTTTTTGCATCTCACCCAAACACACCCATAATACGATTTCTCTCACTCCAAACACTCCTACTGCTGTTAAAACCCAAACCCCAAACCCAAACACTCCTACTGCTGTTAAACCCAAACCCAACGCACCCTTGGTGCTTCTATCAAAACCAAACGCACCCTTTTTGGTTTTTAGAACAACCAAACGCACCCTAGTGGTGCTTCTGTCAAACCCAACACACCCTTGGTGCTGACCCGAAACCCAACGCACCCTATGACGGTGAACCCCCAGATGCCCAAATGCAACCTTTTGGTGGTTAATGACTAGAAACCAAAAACGCACCTTGTTGCTTGTTTTTATCACAGCCAAACGTACCCTATGGTTGATTTTACACAACCCCAAGACGCACCTTGTTATTGTGTGACGAGGTGTCACCGTGGAGGTTGCTGTGAGGTGTGGCAAGGGATGACGGAAGTGATGTGGTGGTGGGAGTGGTGTTCTTGGAGATAAGATCGAAGGTAGTGTTCGATGATGGTAGTGTTGGATAGCGATGAAGGTGTTTGGTGTGCTGGATGGTGATGATGTTGGTGGGGGGATGACGATTGTGAGTGGGTGTAGTGACGATTGGGAAGATGAAGGTGTAGAAAAGGTGGGTGGTGCTGGCTTATGGATGGCCGTCGAAGTCGCCGGAAAATTTTAGAGAGAAGAGGGCTAGGTTTTTGTAATAAAATGAATACCCTAAATATTTATCTATATATACTTGAAACACAAAAAAATTGACAATACAATCATAGTTAGTGGGTTATATTTGTTGTAAATATTACCACAGGGACCCATATGTAATTTTTGTTAAATATCGGTACGGGACTCGTTGGGCTAGATAACGATATTCAAAATACGAAAGTTGCTCCATATGCGTCCAAATAAATTTTTATCCACGAAAAAGTGGGATTTACATGACTAGTTTTCATACACGTTATATAAAATTTATTTAAAAATGTTTATTTATTTATTTGGTAGTCATTGGTTTGTCTCGAGTAAGCGTTGCCGTAAAAAATACAACTTTGAACTCGAACATTGGCGTTTTTAACAAACGTTTCTGAATAAAATGATAAATAATTTATTAAATATTTTTATCTAATAAAAAGTGATAATTAAATATAATTTAATTATTTTTGTGTTGGTACGCGTTGTTCTCGTTTCTAAAATTTTGCGAGGGTATTTCTGTCATTTTCTGATTGTTTTCGGGTCTCGGGCAAAACTAAAAAGTTGCCCGGAATGTCGTTTTACATCAAGTTGCTTTAGATTCCGGGTCGTGAAAACGTTATTTAGCGGGTCATTTTTTATAAATCGACTTAGGAATAACATACATCTTCTCGTTTTCAAGTCAAATAAGTAAAAAAATATATTTGCACATGAGAGATATGTAATTATAAATATGATTTATTATTTAAATATGTTCCAAAAAATTACCGGTAACGCTGTAAACGTTTTTTATGTGACATTAAAATATCAAAAGTCAAAAAACGTATAAGTCGTGACGCCGAAAAGTCCAGGGTAAAATAGGTCATTTAAAATTCCGAAAATTTGCCGTTGTTACAGTACCACCCTTAAAAGATCACCGCCCATTTAAAATTGTGTTAAACCGATTGTGTGACAAAGAGAAAAGATTTAAGATTTTTATAAACCAATATCTAAACAGAACGCTGTATAACATTTATTCAGCAAAATTCGATTGTTTCGACACCTTCTCAATATACCAAAAATTTTGGCTAGTTTTGACCAGGATATATAATAATCAACAATGGTTATCTCAAAAAAATCATTACATTTCCTTTGATGACTTGATATAAACGCGTTATAAAGAAAGTCTCTTAATAGTGAAAGCATCGAAGGAGAAAGTGTAGTCGCGGTTTGTTTGTATAATGTTTCAAATGTTTTTAAGGCAGAGTCTAGTTTCTGCAATTGTTCGACTGATTATTATACGGCGAGCTAATGATGTAAGTAATTCAACTTACTTGGCAGTACCAGATGTAATCGCGACCTAAAGTCTTCGTACTATTGCCCGAAATTGAATAGTTCGACTATCTCCTTATCGTCGATAGGTTGTTTATCTGGTTTTAAGAGGGGTTGCATTACCTATTGGATAAAGTTGTACAAGCTGGGACCGCTCCAGGACCCAACAACAGCAACATAACCACGAAAACTATAACAAACGGTGATGGAATGCGGAAGAGTGGGGACAGTTCGAGAAACCATATCCCCATAATAAAGGTCAACAAATGGGAGGAGCTTCGGGAGAGCTTATGCAATAGACGGCGAAATATGGTACTAAGTCGTTAGTTCGAGGATGAGTCAACTCCGTTAGTTCAAGTGTGCACAAGTCTGTTAGCTCCACAAACAGTTCATGGTCGCAAGGAATTGTAACGGCAAAAGTAATAACTTAAGAATGAGATCATGTAGTTCAAGTGAGGTCTTAAGATTCTGCTGAGTGGTAAGGCACGATTGTGTTTCTAGACCTTTTTAACGGGTTTTGGTGATTTTCGGGTTCGAGTTTATCCTCATGTCATATTGGATACCATTAAGCCCACTCATTTATAATTCATTATTTGCATAAAAAGCGCCCAATTTATGTAAATAAATGAAATGATAAACTTAAGGTTCGTGATTTACAAATTATTTATTTAAATGAAGAGGTCGTCCCGAATCCTTTCAATAAAGAGATTATAAATCGTCCTACTTAATAATTTCCGATGCAATACGCGTACTCACATAACCTTCAAGGTGGTGAATGACATACCGATGCAGGTTCTCTAATGAGTATGGGACGAGTGTTTAAAAACTCGTCTTCGGAGACGGGGAGTAAAACTATCGAGGGAAAATTTGACAAGAGTTCAATGATATTTAATGAGGTACTCTGTAAAGTAAATAAGGTAAATGTCTCTATAACGAGTCAATATAGCAATTATCATAATCAAATCCTACTACACTAAGCAAGGAACGGAACCAGGACCATAAATATGACCGGGTGCACAAAATATATTGAACCTGTAATAAAAATAGTTACTAGAAAGACATTTTGATTGACCGGGTGCATTTGAGATGAATTTAGAAAAAATCGATGTTTTTTTTGAAAATTAACACTAAATCGAAAAAATCCATGGGGTTCCCGGCACCCGCGGGAACCCCTGGTTTTCGTCCCTTGATACAAGTCCCGACCATAACAAGACCTTGTAATACTTAATTATACATAATCTCAGTAAACAGAACTGTGACGGTTTTGTTAACATAGCAATAGATCAAATCAATCATCATATTACAAGTCCTCCGCCCATAGAGGCACAAAAACTTGTAATACTTAGATTCATACATAATTCCATGTAAACAAAATTATGATGGCTTTCGTGTAATACGATATTAATAAAGTAGAAGAAAAAATATTCTAAGAGACCATTGTATTAACTTACAATTCGAGACGAAGTGAGACCTTGTGCAACTCACAAGCCTAAGAAGTAAAAAAGAGACCTTTGTAACTCACAATGTCTGAGGTATAAATAAGACCATTGTGCAACTCACAATGTCTTAATAAATGTTCTAGTATTTATATAATTAACTCTTATATAAATAAACGTACGATATACGCAAAGGGATGTAAGCATATATATTATATATATGTATGCCATTTAAGCACTCAACGTAACAAGTAATGTAAGCAAGTAAGCAAGTAGTGTGTATGCACTTTGAAAATGTTTGATGTGATGCAATGTTTGTGAAAACGGTTATAGTCTAGGTAACATATGCAACCTAGTTCTCTATAACCAGTGCTCTGATACCAATTTGTAACACCCCCAAAAATGTGTCGCAGCGGAAATATGTCCGGGGGCGTTACTTCATAATACAACAACACAAGATACAAGAGAACGACCTCTAAATGTGTCGTTTAAAAAGTAATCTCGTTGATTTTCTTGAAAATGATATAACATTTGTCCCATGATTGCATCATAATGAAAAGCTTGAAAGTAATACAACGAGATTTGATCCTTTGAATATAAGTAGAAATCCATGAATGAAATCTTGTAATGTTTAGACTCCAATGCATATCAAGTAGGCCAAGCATCTAATTCACCTGAGAAAAACATGCTTAAAAGTGTCAACATAAAGTTGGTGAGTTCATAGGTTTGTTTAAGTATAAATGTTGCACCAGACCAAAGATTACAAATGTGAACAACCTATCAACCCTTATAATAGCCACCAAATTGTACGTATGAAAGTTGGACCGCAATTGTTCAAAGTATGCATGATAATTAAAACCATCACGAAATGTTTTCAAGTACGTATATAGCCCGATAAGTGATTACAATTACTTTAAAGTTCAACTAAAACCGATGCCACTGTTACCCAACGTAGGTGGTCCCTCCAAGAACCACCGGGCAGTCAATGAAAACCATATGTACCCATCGAGGTGTCCCTTCAAGAACACCCGAGCTTAATAAATATGTACCCCTGCGCAAAGTGTTCCCACCAAGAACAACCCGACAGTAATGAATATGTACCCCTCGGCAAGGTCCCCTCCAAGACCAACCCGGCATTAACTGTAGTAACATTCAATCCGCTTAAGCTAACCTAATCATTTCAAAAGAAAGTATGATTTTGTGACCAAAAATGAAAATCAAGTATGTATCCATAGCGAGCTATGTAAATGATATGTAAACCAATTGTAATTAACCCTGTAAATGCAATTTGCCAAACAAGCATGTTCTACACCCCAAAAAAATAAGTAAAACAAAGTAACACATGGGGCAAAAAACTCACCTCGATAAAGTGTAACAATAGTCAAAAATGCAACCTATTAAAGCACAAGCACAAACGGAAAAAACCAAACGGAACAGGTTTTCGACCAAGAAGTTGCGGTTTACTTAACGACTAGACCCCCTAGCCATATATAATGATATTTTGGTTTTCCGATGATGTTTACATCAACGTGACACGTTGATAAAAATTAGATCTCATTGTAATATTTTTGGTTGTTGGTTAAATAAATAAATCGAAAAGTAAACGGCTACACAAGTATGTAATTATATTCTGTAAATATTTCCATACGAAACATAACAATTATAAAACTCAGAGCCGTGAATTATATTAACAAAAGACAAACAATTACAAAGAATAATAATGAAGTATAAAATACTTTTGCAAGTAATATTAAGAAGTGAGTAAATAATTAAACCACAAAGTTAGACAACTTTTCCTCCGAAATCACCCACTTTAAATTAAATAAAAAGTCAGGCCATAGATGTACACGTAACATTTTTAAGGTTACAAATTATGTTAAACAATGTTTGTACAACTTTTTACAACAGTTATGATGTTATCTTCTAGTTGACAATTATAAAATATAAAATAAATTTATAAATATTGTATTTTGATTCTTTGTTCTCGAACGGGTTGTAGCTAGAATAGTTATGTCCACATTTGTAAAAGTATATTTTCGATCGAATTGTCGGGTTATTGCATAATAACATTAAACAATCTTAAAACTAATAAACTACGATCCTTTTAATCGGTTACTAAAAAACAATAAAATTGATAGTACTTATTAACTAAGTATAGAAATTTATAGAAATTTCGGTATGACCTTTTCGTTTATACAACGTTTTCCATTTTTATAAAAATCCAATTCATGTTGCAAATACCCGTGTTTCAATGTATGTCTAGACAAGACCAACAAATAATAAAACTAAGCAAAACTAAACACACCCTATGGTTGTTAAACGCAAAACCAAACACCCACAAAAATCAACCAATAACGCATTTTATTTAACCATTAAAAACCACCATTAGATCCGGTTTTATCTATAAATCTAGTGATAGTATTTTTATTAGTTGATTATAACCAAATAACACGCCTAAAGCTGTTGCTAAAACCAAACGCACCCTTTGGTGTTTCTGCTAACCCAAACACACCCCTATACGTTTTCTGCTCACCCAAACACACCCCTATATGTTTTTTGCTCACCCAAACGCTCCTACTGCTGTTAAACCCAAACCTAAACACTCCTACTGCTGTTAAACCCAAACCCAACGCACCCTTGGTGCTTCTATCAAAACCAAACGCACCCTTTTTGGTTTTTAGAACAACCAACCGCACCCTAGTGGTGCTTCTGTCAAACCCAATGCACCCTTGGTGCTGACCAGGAACCCAACGCACCCTATGACGGTAAACCCATATCCAAACGTACCCTGTTTGTGTTGGGTTTAAATTGAAAATTAATGAAACCAAACCACCTTTGGCTGTTCAAACACACAGCCAAACCGCACACCTAGTTTATGGTGGTGACGAGGTGTCAGCCGTGGAGGTGGTGGCTGTGAGGTGGTGGCAAGGATGACGGGAGTGATGTGGTGGTAGGAGTGGTGTCGTGGAGATGGAGATGAAGGTGGTGTTCGGATGATGGTAGTGGTGGTGCGATAAAGGTGATGGTGTGGCGTGGATGGTGATGATGTTGTTGGTGGGGATGACGATGGTGAGGTGGTGTGGTGACGATGGGGATGATGATGGTGTGGAAATGTGTGTGTGCGTGGGCGTGATGGTTTAGCCGGAGGTTGCCCGAAACGTCGCCAGAAAATTTATAGGAAGAGAGGCTAGTTTTTGTTTATAAAAAGAATTACCCTAAATATTTATCTATATATACTTGAACACAAAAAAAGTGACAATCTAAAATAGTGTGGTAATTTGTTGTAAATATTACCACAGGACCCATATTGTAATTTTGTTAAATATCGGTTCGGGACAATTTGGGCTAGTTTAACTGGATTATTCAAATACAAAAAGATGCGCCATTGCATTCCAAAAATTTTCCACGAAATTGTTGGTTATTTACATGACTAGTTTTTCAAAACGTTTTAAAAATTTTTAAATATGTCATTATTTAATTGGTAGTCGTTGGGTTCTCGGTACGCGTTGTCCGAAAAAATACAACCTTGAGCCGAACAATGACGTTTTTAAACAAACGTTTCCTGAATAAAATATAAATAATTTATTAAATTTTTTTTATTTAATAAAAAATGGATAATTAAAATTAATTTTTAATTATTTTGTGTCGGTACGCGTTGTTCTCGTTTTTAAAATTTTGCGAGGTAATTTCGGCCATTTTCTATTTGTTTTCGGGTCTCGGACAAAACTAAAAAAGTTGTCCGGAATGTCGTTTTACATCAAATTGCTTTAGAGACCGGGCGTGAAAAACGTGTTTACGGGTTCGTTTTTGAAAATTCAACTTAGGTTAATAAAATTATATACTCTCGTTTTGCAAGTCAAATAAGTGAAAAAAATATATTTTGTCACACCGAGAGATTATGTAATAATAAATATAATTTATTATTTAAATATGTTCCGAAAAATTACCGGTTACGCGGTAATCGTTTTTATGTGACAATAAAGATTAAAAGTCAAAAAGTCAAATCGGACCCGAAAAGTCAAAGGGTAAAATAGTCATTTAAAATTCCAAAAATTTGCCGGTTGTTACATGTTGTACACTACGTTTCGTAGAGCACTAGAGCTGCCCATTGAAAGGGGATTAATAAAGAGTGATGATTACATACATGCTTGTCTATGTGAGTTATCCACGCATGAGCTACCCGACCCTCTTAGAAGACTAGTCGTGACCCTTCTAATCTTTTGTGATGTCGGACATGTTCAAAAGTTATGGGATGACCATTACGAATCACTTTCAGAAGACTACAGGTTAAATTGTGCAAGTGTTGAGAGGGTTCAAAATATGGTTCTAACCGACATATCAACGATTATACAATCTATGGGTAAGAGTCTTAGTGATTTTGATCTTCCTAACATTACTACGGTTGTACGTTCATGTGCATTTAGATGTCGTGAAGTACATGAGGAGTGCTCGATAGTTGTAAAAGAGGAAGATATGCTCGCTCGACATTCTCTCAATATTGATCAGAAAAACGCAAATGATACCATCATGAGACATGTTGCTGACTCTCTGGGCGTGCTTTTTATTGATGGCCCCAGAAGAATTGGAAAAATGTTCTTGTATAAAGCTTTGCTTGCCACTGTTCATTCTCGTGGTCATATTGCACTTGCCACCGCTTCGTCAGGGGCTGCAGCAAATAACATAAAGGGGGAAGAACTGCTCACTCGCGATTTAAGATTCTCATTAATCTTACTACCAACTCAATTTGCAACATCAAAAAACAAAGTGGCCTTGCGAAACTACTTTGTCAAGCCAAGTTGATAATATGGGATGAAGCATCAATGGCTAAAAGACAAGCCGTGGAGGCGGTAGATCGAACTATGTAAGACATTACCGGGGTCATGCTTCCATTCGGTGGAAAGATTTTTGTTTTAGGCGAGGATTTTAGACAGGTGTTACCAGTCGTAAGACGTGGAACACGAGCGCAAATTATAGATTCAAGTCTACGAATGTCACCTCTTTGGACTATAATTAAAAAAATGCGGTTAACCATAAACATGAGGACATGCACAGACCCGTGGTTTTCAAATTTCCTATTACGAGTTGGTGACGGAGTTGAAGAGGTCATCGATGAAGACTACATACGAATACCGGATGACATGACCATTCCATACAATGACGATGTTGCCTCAAAGGACACATTAATCAATGAAATATTTCCTTCTTTTGCCACCAACGCTCATTCATCTGCTGATATAGTTTCAAGAGCTATCTTATCAACTAAAAATGAACACATTGACAGCATTAACGATCTGTTGATTGACAGATTTCCTGGCGAAGAGAAGGTTTACTATAGTTTTGATGAAGTGGAAGACGGCACGCACAACTACTATCCTTTAGAATTCTTAAACTCGCTTTACGTGAGCGGATTGCCGCCTCATTACTTGCGCTTGAAAATTAGATGCCCAATTATTCTTTTAAAGAATCCCGATCTGGCAAATGGATTATGTAATGGCATGAGGCTGATATGCAAACGGTTTGATCTTAATGTCATAAATGCTGAAATTGCTGCCAGATAACACGATGGAGTTAGAGTACTCTTGTTAAGAATTCCTCTTGCTCCATCTAAAGAGGACATGTTCTCTTTCAAATTAAAGAGAACCCAATTCCCTGTCCACCTTAGTTTTGTGATGACTATCAATAAAGCTCAGGGGAAAACAATTCCAAATGTGGGTGTGTATTTGCCCGAATCAGTTTTCTTACATGGCCAGCTTTATGTTGCATTGTCTAGAGGGATATCATGTACAACTACCAAGGTATTGGTGAAACCACAAAAAGAGTTTGATCAAGGGGGAGTCTACACTTCAAATGTCGTGTATCAAGAAGTTTTATGTGACGAGTAACGTACGCATAATGATGTAATGTTTCACTTTCAATTCATTAGGACATTTTAATCGGCTTTGGGTCAAACCTTGTAATATGTAAAGGTTGCGTATAGTTAATTATTACAGTATTGCATATCTTTTTTTCCAATTAATACATTCATTACGATTCGAGTTATTTAGCAAATGACTAAATTGTGTAAATATTTTGATGTATACCGTTATTTAAACAATCAAATGTATTGTTGTTGAACATAGGTGGAAGGGAAAAAAATATCAAATGTAGTTATTTGATGTTTTGTACAGGTTAGTAATATCATGTTTGGACTTTTTTATTTTGACCCAAACCAATAACTCTTTTTTAATCGTCCGTTATTTCATATCGTTAATTATCACAATTTTTGCATATCGTTTTTTATTTTGCCCAAACAATCCCATTGTGAACGTTACACGAAAAACGTACCACAATATTGCATATCCTTAATTATCGGTCGCTAGGAATTTTTCATGCATGCACGGGTATTCGCCTAATATTATATAAATAAGCTCAATTTCTACTCTCTAACCGATGTGTGATTTTAAATTTTAAACAAGTACTAGTATTAAAATTTGAATATTTGAATAATTTAAGTCATACGAATTAGAAGATGATAATCTTGTGAGAAGATAGATATCATCACACTAACTATCATCTCCTAAGCTCTAATGACACTAAATAATACTAATACAACTTATAACCAAGTGCACATTATTATAT
>BQNB010080252.1:7585-29988 GCA_026074375.1 Tanacetum coccineum
TTGTTCTGAGATCAGTCAAAGTAGTTGTGCAATCAGTCCTAGAAAGTATATCTTTAGTAAGATGTTGTTCTAGTAAATCCAAGTCTTGAGAGAACGTTCTCTTGAAGATAGGCATCGTGCCACAATCTTGTAAAGTTTCTGAGAGAAACTTAAATAGAGATTTGATTTCTTTAAGACTGTGCATGCATCTACTTCTTGAAAGTTGTGTCTTCTCTTGAATGTTAGAATTTGAACACAAAGAAACTGTGACATTCTGAAGAACACTTGATGTTTGAGTTTGCAAATTGGTATTTGAATTTGACATTATGAATGATGTTGTTGTAAATGGATATCCGATCATAAGTGTTATGAAGTGATTGATTATGGTTTTAAATGAATTAGCGTTCACTGGATTTTACAAATCTTTTATTAAAACCGAGAAAAGAATCGTATCTTTCGTGGGATTTTACAAAATCAAGAAGAAACCGTGAATGAATAATTAATTGACGTTTTAAGTATGATTAAGTTGATTGTTGGTTTGATTGGTTGTGATTGTTGTGTTGAATAATTATCCTTTTAGTCTGAATCATGAAGTTTGTTTTGTCTTGATGTGATGTTTTGATTAAACGATGATTAATATATTCCTAAATTCGGTCAAATACCACCTGATGCGAGGATCGACCTTCGTCAAAACGCGGATCAAAAATTTTTCCGGGAAATTAGGGTATCAAAACATAGGATTTCAATGGACAAAACGCAATGACTTTCGTCAAAACGCAACTATCTTTAATCAAAAAATCGCATTCACTTTTCTTAATCAAAACGCAGTCACTATTCTTGATCAAAACGCAACGTCTTTTATCAAAACGCAATGTATAAAAAATTTGGGCAGAGTAACGTTTAGTCAAAATGCAATGATGGTCTTCAAAACGCAACCTGTGGAGACAAAACGCAACACACAAAAAATATCAAAACGCAGTGACTTGAGAATCAAAACGCAACGACTTGAGATCAAAACGTAGCAACTTGAATCAAAACGCAACGACTTGAATCAAAATGCAACGTCTTCAAATCAAAACGCAACGACATGAGAACTAAAACACAATGAGTTTTGACCAAAACGCAATGAAGCTTATCAAAACGCAACGAAGCTAATCAAAACGCAATGACTCTGATCAAAACGCAACGAAGCTAATCAAAACGCAATGACTCTGATCAAAACGCAACGAAGCTAATCAAAACGCAATGACTCTGATCAAAACGCAACGACGAACACTCCTTTAGATAGGCAAAACGCAACCAAGAAAAAATCTTCAAACTTTCTTGTAAGCTACGAAATGATGTTAAAACCACTTAGTAATGATGCAAGGAAGTGATCTAAGCCCAAAAGTACAAGTCTTTAACACATTTAACCACGAAACAAAGATCAAAGTTGATTTTTTTTCTTGCTTTTTTCTTTTTTTTTCGAACCAAAGAAAAAACCAACAAAGACCCACGAATTTTTTCACAAATCAAACACTACACACCCCTTGGCTCTGATACCACATGTTATCCCACTAGTTTAATCCATTATACAACTATAATCTTTACCAAGATGCTAGAAAATAAGATGGAATCTTAGAGAGAGAAAGTAGAGAGAGAAACAAGAAAGAAAGTTAGATTAGAGAAAAAATGGGAAGTTACAAGTGATGGGAAAATGCAACCAACACCCTTCACCAAGTGTGGTGAAGGGATATTTATACCCTAGCCTTCTAGTTGGCTCATGGGCTTTCTTAACGGGCCCAATGCCAAGTAGTAGGCGTATGGGCTTTCTACATGGGTCGGGCTTGGCATATCTTGGGCTTTGAGCCCGAAACACGGACAATATTAGATTACAAACCAAGCCCGTTGAACCCGACTAGCCTATTACAATACAAGACCTAGTTTGACTTTGTAAGACCGATAACATTCATGTTTGACTTAATATAATTAAGGCTAACAAGGGTCAATGAATCCATCGTACAACGTAGGTTCTAGGTAGTCAATGATTCCTTCCAAATCATCCTTATCTTCGCTAACCCCTGAAAACCATTCTTCAGGTAGCTTGTTAACCATTGCCCTAACTGAGCGCTACTTGTCATGGGTCTCTTACATTTTCCTGGGTCCTCCTGATCTTTGTTATAGGTATTTTCCCCATGTTCGTCCTCCAAGCTTATGTCTAGTACTTGTGAAGTATCCTCTATTGTTATATCATTTACTTTACCGTACCTTGCCCTTACCCAATTTGTACAGCTTAATCCTTCCTATTTCTAAGTTTTGCGGACATCCATCGGGTCGTGCTTTTCTAATAATGCTTTATTTCTCATTTGAGATTCCTCCACCATCACATATCTCGTGGTAAGGGTCACATGTTGCCCAAAACATATATCCTCTTTTATGTTCTTGGCGAACAGGTTCACACCAATGGGTTTTACCGATTGTATTATAGGCTCCATACTTAAGTTCATCCTTTAATTGGTTGTCCTGAATACAGGATTCATTCAGATCAGTGTCGTAAATATCCGCCTGGATCTCTTGTGATGTTGATCCCTCGTCGAGGTGTTTATTTGAGAGGTTTTGACTAATAGATGTAGTGAAATTACAATCTTGTTTATTCATTTTGATTTTTATCTTGTCTTCCTTAATCCCTGGCGAGACTTCTCTGGTGAAAACATCAGTTTCAGTATGAATGGTTGCTAGAAAAGGTCGACCAAGAATGATAGTTTTATTGCTTGTTTCCTTTGTTTATGTAGTACAAAGTCACATGTAACATCTCGTATTTTTCCGGTCAACGTTAAATCTCGAATCCGTTCCTATTTTCACCTTTGACTAAAAGTTTCGTGTTTACTTGTTAGCCGATTTGGTGAAAATTGCCGTTTTCGGCTATTCGCGAGCCGTGCTTAGAATATTTATCAGTTAAGTGTTTTAAGAAATTTTTATATTTTCGCTCCAGAAGTCAATTTATTTTTATTTTAGTATTTTATGATTTTTCTCGCGTTTTGCCAAAACCGCGTCAAAAATAGTACTTAAACACTTTTTAATATTTTAACTTAGTGTTTTAAATCAAATATTGTAGTATAAATGTTTTAGAAAAATAATACAATAAAAATATAAAATAAACATAACATATAAACCAAACACCCTTTATTCAATTGATGTGCTCCTACTAAACTAAAAACCAAACACCCTCTTATGTTTTATCAACTCCTACTAAACCTCAAACAAACACTCCATTATTTTTATTTATTTATTTAATTAAAAGTTAAGATGGCATTTTTTATTTCCCTATATAAGTGGTATTAACCCACTCAAACATTACCAAAACACACATAGTTATAACAGATATAAAAAAGCTTCATGCTCTCTCCTCTCTGCTTATTCGAACCAACATCAACACCATCAAGAATAATCACCAAAGATTTCCAATCAATTCTAATCATTCCTATCTCATTACCAATTAATCCCTTATCAAACCTTACTAGTTAAAAACCAACCATGTGCAGTTATATTAAGTTTTTGATTTTTGAAGATTGTATTGATTTTGGGTATAATTGAAGCATCAAGGATTTGAAAGCAAGTGATTTTACAAGATTGTGGGTTATAAAAGTTAGGGTTTTTATAAAAGGGTGTTGTGTTGGTTTCGACTCAAATGCGAAATCCTAAGGGGTTTTGTGTGTTCTTTGGTTTCTTGCAATCTATCTGTGTATGCAAGTTTTTTGTAAACCCTTTTTATGTTGATTATTTTATTATGTCTGACATGTGTTAATTTTATACTTAGAAATAATGGCATATTGTGCTGTTGGTGTATTGAGGTTGGATTATTGATTGGAGATGTTAGTGGACGGAGATAGGTTAGCTAGGTGTATTTTGAAGCTTGTTGGGTGCGAAAAATAGCGTTTGGCGGAGTTTTTAAGTGTCACTTTTACTGCAGAAAGTTTGCGTGTCGATTTTGGTTGGGTGAAAATTTTCAAAACTGATTTTGGGTTTATCTTTTAAGTTATGAAGTGATGTCCAATATGTACGTTTCGATATATGGCACGTCCCGTAACTCTCAAAAACGAAGTTTTTATGGTCAAAAGAAGTCTAGAAAATGTTTCGCTAAATTTCTGCACTATTTTGAAAATATTAGTTTGCTGTCAGATTCGAAAAAGGGCATTTTCAATATTTTCTGTCGAGTTTTGAGTCTCGAAAAAAAAGCTAAAAAGTTGTTTAAATTGCCGTTTTACCTTTTCGCGAGGTATAACTAAGGCTGAAAACGTGTGTTAACGGGTTGAAAAGCTTAGGATTAGATACTACATTTTAGTTAGAAAAATAAAGTTTCTGCAGAAACTTGCAGGGGTATTTTGGTCATTTTTTGTTGGGTTTCGGGTCTCGGCTAAAACTAAAAAGTTGTCCGAAACGTCGTTTTACATCAAATTGCTTTAGAGTCCGCGGGCGTGAAAATGGTGATTTAGCGGGTGGACGGGTCAGATTTTAAGAAAATGTATAATAAAAAGTCAAACTTTGCGAAATTCTTTTAATGGTCAATTAGCGTTATGGAGAATAATTAGGCGTAAAATATATTAACTAAAGCTGAAATTACAACTAATAAGTTAGTCTTTCACTTTCGTTCGCATCTAGATGTCTTAATCTTTATAATGGGTCAAAATGAGTAATTTTATTAAAATTACATATTAGACGGAATGGGTTAAAATGGAGTTAAACATAAGGCGGATCATTTTAGTGGGTATAAATAGTAAGTTTGGCGCACTCATGGATTCTACGATATAAGATTTCATATATGTCGGAATATATATATTTTACATACTTATGCATTTTATGCTTTTTCTATCTAAATTATTTTATACGCGCACATTATTATAGGGGCGGGTGGAGACGTTGTCGCCGTTCTCTCCTTGTTGAATTTCTCGTTCGATACTTCATTGCTTCTCGGTGAGTTCATAGCCCCACCTTTTCTTTTTTAATGGTTTTCATAAACTGTTTTCGGGGTGAGAATACATGCTCATTTTACCAAGTAAACTCATTGATTTCTACTATATAAGCGTTACATGACTATTTTTACTAAAGCTTTTACTTGCTTACTACATGATTTCTAAAAACATGTGCGTTACATGGTTGTTTTCTCATGAATTTACTAAAACTGGATTTGCTTACTACATGATTTGAGGTCATTGAATACCTATATATGAAACCGTGAGTTTTGAACAGATTATTGTTTTACTTTGGACACAAGTGCTTTTCAAATTGTTTGCTATCCAGATTATTGCCTAAGTCCCACTACTGCCACTTTAAGTCCCCTTTATCATGAGCCGTTAATTGCTAGTGTAGCGAACGTGTTGTATGTTTGTGAAATAGGATCGAATTGGGTGACCATCCCTGTCCGGGTAGCACCCAACTAATACCACCAACGAATGATGTACATTTGAATTTGAGGTGTTTGGCCGAACACCATATTTTTTGATGGGCACAAACCTGATTGGGGTTTGCATACTGTTAAGGTTCGGTGTCATGAGCTTAGAGCAATAATACATATTTCTTTTAGACTTGGTGAATTTGTTTCTCTTGTCTACATTACTTAAGTCTTGTGGTCCACTATTGAACGTTTCTTGATTTATTGAATCACTACTTGGAGTTTTTCTAGAAAAAAATAGTTTTTAAATGTTGTAACGATACTTGTCTTACTGAAACCTAATTGAGTTATTCTCAGTATGCTTTTACTTAAACCTATGAATTCACCAAACATTATTGTTGCGTTTGTTGCCTGTATTTCTCAGGTTATTGTATTGTTAGTCTGAAAGTCTCTCTACGTGTTTCCTCCTCCTCCGTTGTTCGTTGTATTCTCCAGGCCCCCCCCCCCCCCTCATATATATAGTTATATATAATTTAGCCAAATTCTTCTATCGCTCTCACATACTTAAATGATTTGAGAGACGAGTTCAGCTAATATTGCTAGTACATGCTAATCAATAACATTGAGAAAATACATGCTCAAAACACGTCCAACAATATTGTTGGTGATAAATTCACACGTATAAGAGTTTACGTACAAGAAGCATTACAGGTTAAGAATACCTCAAAGTAGGTTGCTCCGTAAGAAAAGTAGCGTCCCCTACATACATTGCTAAAAGTATGTTCTCTGCTAATCATCCAAGTAGTGATTCTAATAAATCAAGGGAAAACTTTCAATAGTGACACAAGACGCGCTCTAGTAATTGTAGACAAGAGAAACACACTAATTCTAACCACACGTCTAACAAGTATTATGTATTATTGCTCTAAGCTCATGACACAGAACCTTAACAGTATGCAAACCCTAATAGGTTTATGCCCCATCAAAAATTTGGTGTTTCGGCAAAACACTCTCAAATTCAAATGTTAAATGCGTCCGTTGGTTGGTATTAGTTGTTGCGTACCCGGACGGGGATTGTCAGTCCCAATCGATCTATTCACAACATTCACGTTCGCTACACTAGCAATTAACGGCTCATGATAAAGGGGACTTAAAGTGGCAGTAGTGGGACTTAGGCAATAATATTCAGGCAATAATCTGGATAGCAAACAATTTGAAAAGCACTTGTGTCCAAAGTAAAACAATAATCTGTTCAAAACTCACGGTTTCATATATAGGTATTCAATGACCTCAAATCATGTAGTAAGCAAATCCAGTTTTAGTAAATTCATGAGAAAACAACCATGTAACGACCCATGTTTAAGCAATTCATGTAGTAATCAAGTAAAAACTTTAGTAAAAATAGTCATGTAACGCTTATATAGTAGAAATCAATGAGTTTACTTGGTAAAATGAGCATGTATTCTCACCCCGAAAACAGTTTATGAAAACCATTAAAAAAGAAAAGGTGGGGCTATGAACTCACCGAGAAGCAATGAAGTATCGAACGAGAAATTCAACAAGGAGAGAACGGCGATAACGTCTCACCCGCGACCTATAATAATGGTGCGCGTATAAGAATATATTTATAAGAAAAATGCATAAAATGCATAAGTATGTAAAATATATATATTCCGACATATATGAAATCTTATATCGTAGAATCCATGAGTGCGCCAAACTTACTTATTTATACCCACTAAAATGATCCGCCTTATGTTTAACTCCATTTTAACCCATTCCGTCTAATATGTAATTTTAATGAAAATTCATCATTTTGACCTATTATAAAGATTAAGACATCTAGATGCGAACGAAAGTGAAAGACTAACTTATTACTTGTAATTTAAGCTTTAGTTAATATATTTTACGCCTAATTATTCTCCATAACGCTAATTGACCATTAAAAGAATTTCGCAAATTTGACTTTTTATTTTACATTTTTCTTAAATCTGACCCGTCCAAAACGACCCGCTAAATCACATTTTCACGACTCGGACTCTAAAGCAATTTGATGTAAAACGACGTTTCGGACAACTTTTTAGTTTTAGCTGAGACCCGAAACCGAACAGAAAATGACCAAAATACCCCTGCAAGTTTCTGTAGAAACTTTATTTTTTCTAACTAAAATGTAGTATCTAATCCTAAGCTTTTCAACCCGTTAACACACGTTTTCAGCCTTATTATTTCCACGCGAAAGCGGTAAAACGGTATTTTAAAACAACTTTTTGGCTTTTTTTTTGGAGACTCCAAACTCACAGAACATATACGATAAAGGCCCTTTTCGAATCTGACAGCAAACTAATATTTTCAAAATAGTGCAGAAATTTAGCGAAACATTTTCTTGACTTCTTTTGACCATAAAAACTTCGTTTTTGAGAGTTACGGGACGTGCCATATATCGAAACGTACATATTGACGATCACTGTCATAATCTTAAACCCAAAATCAGTTTTGAAAATTTTCACCCAACCAAAATCGACACGCAAACTTTCTGCAGTAAAAGTGACACTTAAAAACTCCGCCAAACGCTATTTTTCGCACCCAACAAGCTTCAAAATACACCTAGCTAACCTATCTCCGTCCACTAACATCTCCAATCAATAATCCAATCTCAATACACAACATGCACAATGATCCATGGATTAAGTATAAAATTAAACACATGCATACATAATAAAATTAATCAACATAAAAAGGGTTTAAAAAAAACTTGCAAACACAATAGATTGCAAGAAACCAAAGACACACAAACCCCTTTGGATTTTCTCTTTGAGCCGAAACCAACACAACACCCTTTTATCAAAACCCTAACTTTTATAACCAATCTTGTAAAATCACTTGCTTTCAAATCCTTGATGCTTCAATTATACCCAAAATCAATACAATCTTCAAAAATCAAAAACTTAATATAAGTCTTGCATGTTGTTTTTACTAGTAAGGATTGATAGGGATTAATGTGGGTATGATATAGGAATGATTAGAATTGATTGGAAATCTTTGGTGATTATTCTTGATGGTGTTGATGTTGGTTCGAATAAGCAGAGAGGAGAGAGCATGAAGCTTTTTTATATCTGTTATAACTATGTGTGTTTTGGTAATGTTTGAGTGGGTTAATACCACTTATATAGGGAAATAAAAAATGCCATCTTAACTTTTAATTAAATAAATAAATAAAATAAATGGAGTGTTTGTTTGAGGTTTAGTAGGAGTTGATAAAACATCAGAGGGTGTTTGGTTTTTAGTTTAGTAGGAGCACATCAATTGAATAAAGGGTGTTTGGTTTATATGTTATGTTTATTTTATATTTTTATTGTATTATTTTTCTAAAACATTTATACTACAATATTTGATTTAAAACACTAAGTTAAAATATTAAAAAGTGTTTAAGTACTATTTTTGACGCGGTTTCGGCAAAACGCGAGAAAAATCATAAAATACTAAAATAACAATAAATTGACTTCTGGAGCGAAAATATAAAAATTTCTTAAAACACTTAACTGATAAATATTCTAAGCACGGCTCGCGAATAGCCGAAAACGGCGATTTTCACCAAATCGGCTAACAAGTAAACACGAAACTTTTATTCAAAGGTGAAAATAGGAACGGATTCGAGATTTAACGTTGACCGTAAAATACGAGATGTTACATTTGACTTTGTAATCATAGATACAAAGGAATCAAGCAATAAAACTATCATTCTTGGTCGACCTTTTCTAGCAACCATTCATACTGAAACTGATGTTTTCACCAGAGAAGTCTCGCCAGGGATTAAGGAAGACAGGATAAAAATCAAAATGAATAAACAAGATTGTAATTTCACTACATCTATTAGTCAAAACCTCTCAAATAAACACCTCGACGAGGGATCGACATCACAAGAGATCCAGGCGGATATTTACGACACTGATCTGAATGAATCCTGTATTCAGGACAACTAATTAAAGGATGAACTTAAGTATGGAGCCTATAATACAATCGGTAAAACCCATTGGTGTGAACCTGTTCGCCAAGAACATAAAAGAGGATATATGTTTTGGGCAACATGTGACCCTTACCACAAGATATGTAATGAAGGAGGAATCTCAAATGAGAAAATAAAGCATTATTGGAAAAGCACGACCGATGATGATCGCGCAAACTTAGAATAGGAAGGATTAAGCTGTACAAATTGGGTAAGGGCAAGGTACGGTCAAGTAAATGATATAACAAAAGAGAGGATACTTCAAAAGTACTGGGACAGTAAGCTTGGAGGACGAACATGGGAAAATACTATAACAAAAGATCAGGAGGACCCTGAGAAATGTAAGGAGACCATGACAAGAGCGATAGTTAGGGCAATGGTTAACAAGCTACATGAAGAATGGTTTTCAGGGGTTAGCGAAGATAAGGATGATTTGGAAGGAATCATTGACTACCTAGAACCTACGTTGTACGATGGATTAATTGACCCTTGTTAGCCTTACTACTATTAAGTCAAACATGAATGATATCGGTCTTACAAAGTCAAACTAGGTCTTGTATTATAATAGGCTAGTCGGGTTCAACGGGCTTGGTTTGTAATCTAATATTGTCAGTGTTTCAGGCTCAAAGCCCAAGATATGCCAAGCCCGGCCCATGTAGAAAGCCCATACGCCTACTAGTTGGCATTAGGTATAAAAGGACCCTCTCCACACATGGAGAGGGTGTTGGTTCTTTCATCTTTAATCTAATCTTCTATCTTTTCCTTCTCTCTTTTCTCTTTTTGCTTATTGGTATGGCTTATCTTGTGTTTGGATATCTTATTATCTTGGGATAACATTTGGTATCACTCGCCACAGGTGGGTTTAGTGGTTTCGTTGTGGTCTTAGTGAGCTTATTGGTTCGACTTATTTATAAGCTAATAATCATTCGGCTTATTTTATTCTTTTATTTTTTTGTGATTGTTGATTTAAAGCTTATATGGTTCTCACAATTTCATCTTGGGCTTACTGTTAATAACAAAAAAAAAATTGGGCTTATCCATAGCGATTTCAAACTATGGTTACATATGGGTGCATTTTAGTTTGACAAAAAAACCTGTGTCACCAAGTTTTTTTTACTTCTTTTCACGTCATTTTTTTTACTTTGTGGCTTAAAACGAGCTTTCATCTCGAGCTTATTAGTGGTTCTTTTCAGTGGCTTATTCGAAGGTTAAAAGCTTATAACAAGCTTATTTATAAGCTTACACCCTAAGTTAGCTTATTCGAGCTTTTTGGTATTTGCTTATTTCATCTTTGTGGTCCACGGTTGAAGTCACAAGGGAACCAAGAACCCTTTTTTTAGCTTCATATTACATTGTTTTTGTTGGCACTCTTCGGTAGAAGACAAATTCAAGGACGGAGAGTACGATTTGGAGTATAGCGTGCACCGAACTAGTGATCGTCATACTTTTTCGATCAACGTGGTATATTCATAATTCACCGACGATAACTGTTCGACTCCGCAAGAAGCTAAATTGATTCGTACATTTTTAAAAAAAAAGGAAAAAATTCAACGTTGAAGAAGAAAGAAAAGGCGGGACATGATTTTTCTTTTATAATTGAAACTTATTTCGAAATGTGCAAGTTTAGTCCCTGGAACTCATGTCAATTTTAAAGTTCGTCCTTGTCTTGTTTACTTAACCCTCTTTGTTAAAACATCATTACACCGTTTGTCCTTATTCTTTCAATTCAGCCCGTTAGCCATTAAAAGTGAATCGTTTGTGCACCGTTTGTCCTATTTGAGTTTTAATCAACCGTTTCTCATTTAAAGTTCAACGTTTGTGCACCGTTCATCGTTTTAAGCTTATTTTTCGCCAACAAAAGCTCACGTACTTCAATTTCAACAACGATTTCAACATCTAATTAATTATTGTTTCACGGTTTCTTCTTGATTTTGTAAAATCCCGTGAAAGATTCCATTCTTTTCTCGGTTTAAATCCAAGACTTGTAAAATCCCGTGAACATTAATTGATTTCAATCCACAACAACAATCACTTTACCTACTTAAGATCCGATATCCATTCACAACTTCATCAAAATGTCAAATTAATTCCAATTGCCAACTCAAACATCAAGTGTTCTTTCAGAATGACACGTGTTCTTCGTGTTCAATTGCAAACCATTCAGAGAAGACACCAACTTTCAGACGTAGATGCATGCACAGTCTTAAAGAAATCAAGTCTTATTTAGTTTCTCTCAGAAACTTACAGACTATGGCACGATGCCTATCTTCATAGAGAAGTTCTCTAAGACTCAGATTTACTAGAATACAACATCTTACTAGATTTACTTTCTAGGATGATTGCACAACTACTTTGACTAATCTCAGGAACAAAGTTTGCAAGTGTTTTCAATTCAGAATGCGAAGAGCGTATGATGGAAATATACAGATATAATGCTCAATCATTTCAATGATGCAATGATTGTACCATGGATTCCTTTCGGAAATATTGCTTGAGTTTATTCTTCATCAACACTAACTCCACAATTGTTGGAAACACAGAAGTTGATGCGAACCAAGGAACATCATTTAAATCAATTCCAGCATTCCACCTGTAAGTTGATTCATTGAAAGTTGATTTAGTTGTCATACAAAACACTTGTTCTGAGAAAGAAGACAGTAATTCAGAGACTGCATCCAGCAAATTAGGAAAAGGAATGCAGCTTGAATTCTGAAACACAAAGATGTACATGCAATCAAATACAAGATGTCAAAAGCACCCAAGTAGAAAATCCCACATGCCACTTATGGCTCAAGGGTATAAAAGAAACCCTCTCCACACATAGAGAGGGTGCTGGTTGCATTTCTCACTTTTGTATGTGTGTGTAACTCATCATTTCTCTCTCTAATCTAACTTTTCCAAGTTCTTTTCTTCTCTCTCTTTTTCTTTCTTCTATCCGGCTTATCATAAAGCTTATTTGGGTTTGCTTATTAGTTGTGAAAGGATTATTATAAGACTAACATGTGGTATCACTCGCCAATGGGTGTTTAGTGTTGTATTCGTGGTTAATAAGCTCAAACTCGTGGCTTATTTCGTGGCTTATTAAGATATTGGCTTAATTTTCGTCTTTTTTTCTTTGGTCTTATTTCACTCGTAGCTTATTAGGAAACATAAGCTCATGGTTTAGTTTTTCTCTTTAGCTTATATGTTTGTTAAGCATATTCGGCTTATTATTCTTCTTTTCTTTTCTTTTTACTCGACGTGGTGTTTTCTTGTTTGATTCGGAAGTGTCACAAGTGTCACGTTTTCTTTTTAGTTTGATCTTCAAACTAGCCTTTTAGTTTTCTCATAATTTTTGAGCTTATTTTGAGCTTATTCAAGCTTATTTGGGAGCTTATTTCGTGGCTTATTTGTGGTTTCTCTTATCCATTTGTGATCCCAACCGGTCCTAAACAAGAGACAAAGATCCACAATTGTTGCTTCACAACACAAGGACAACTTGTTTGTTTGTGAAAGTGGTCCTCACAAGAAAGTGACCTCAAGCGGAACATGTATGCCATTTGAGCGAAACATGCAGGTGAAGCGAAATATGCAAGTTAAATTTCCAAGCGAAATATGTTGATATTTGAGCAAAATATGCAGGTTTAACTCGAAGCGAAATATGTTAAAAAATGAGAAGCAAAATATGTAGAATGTTAAGCGAAATATGCAAGTTTAGTTGTTAAGCGAAATAAGTTAGAAGACAAGCGAAATATGCAGGATTACTTTTCAAGCGAAATATGTTTTGAATTGTCAAGCGAAATATGCAATTTCTGAAGCGAAATATGTACTGATTTTTCAAGCGAAACAAGTATTCATTTTTCATGCGAAACATGCAACTTTTAACCAAGCGAAATATGCAATCCCTCAAGCGAAATATGTTAATTTTAATTTCACGGTTTTTCTATTGATTTTGTAAAATCCCGACAAGTAAACTTTTTCCTTCTCGGTTTTAATCATAGAGTTGTAAAATCCAGTGGAGTTAATTGCATTCTCTCTCACCACAATTCAATCAACACTTCATAACACTTAAGATCCGATATCCATTCACAACTCCATCAAAATGTCAAAACAACGGTTTGCCTCCCAAGTTGATGTGAATAAGAATTTGTCAAAACCAGTCACTAAATATTATCTGCCTAAGAAAACAGAATCCGCCTTTGCAAAACCTGATCACATGATTGCATCTAGCTCATCTAGGAATAGTTCTAAGAACATGCCAAGATTTAGTTCAAATGACATGGTTCATAATCACTATCTAGATGTAGCTAAGAAAAAGATACAAGAAAGAGATAGGAACTCAACAACTAGTGTGACTACTTTTGCTAGATTTCAAAGCACTGCTGATGATAGCAAACCAAAACCTAGGAGCAACAATCAAACATCTAGGAGTTTGCCTGTATCTAAGAGTACTCGCGTTACGATAACGGCTGTGCCCAAAGCAGATCACTCTAAGAGTTCTAGTTCTTTCTCAGATTCTAAAAACTTTGTTTGTTCTACATGTCATAAGTGTGTCTTTAATGCAAATCATGATGCTTGTATAACAAAACTCCTGAAGGAAGTAAATTCACGTGCTAAGATTCAATCCCATAAGACCAGAAACAGTAACAAACCCGTAGATCAAAAGAGTCATACTCAGAAACCTGGTAGGCAGATCTTTACAGGACATAGGTTTTCTCCTAATAAGACTTCCGCTGTGTATGAGAAAACATCTCCTAGATCTGATCTTAGGTGGAAACCCACGGGTAGAATTTTCAAATCTGTTGGTCTTAGGTGGATTCCTACAGGAAAGTTATTCGACTCTTGCACAAGCAAGGTTGACAGTGAACCCCCACATGGTTCAAATGTAGATATCCCTAATATTCATGAATGCAAACAAACTCTGGATGTAAGTGCAGGTACATCAATCAATGTTCAGAAGGAACAAAGTCTTGATTTAAGTGCAGGTACCTTATGTAATGTCAACAAGGAAAATCTCAGAGTATGGTTGCTGAAAAAGCTGATATCTCAGAAACCATTGTCAAAGTGGATTCACAGATGATGATACAGAAAAATGACGTTTGAACACATCAGTTCAAGCCTCGATCCTAAATGTCAAATGACGTTTGAACACAACGGTTCAAGCCTCGCTCCACAACGTCAACAAAAGTTCCTAAAGCAGATTGATAGTCATGATGTCAATGATAGAGTTGGAAAGTCTATTCGGTCCTTTGTTCGACGAATATTTCAATGGAGAAAATCAAGTTGTTTCAAAGTCTTCCGCTGTTACTACTGCTGATGCATCCGATAAACGTCAACAACAACCAGATTCAACTTCATCTACTTCAACTCTAGCAACAACTGTCACTGCTGATGGAAACTTCGACTTGTAAATATTTTATTTTTCTCTTTATTTTGATTTATAAATATTTTTGAAAAAAAATACAAAAATATAAAATCAACAAAAAGAAAATACAAAAATATAAAATCTAGAAAAACAAAATATAAAATCAGAAAATTTCAAAAATACCAAAAAGAATCTTCTCGACATGTCTCTTGGAATCGATAACATTTACGTACCTAGAAATGTTGATTAACATCGACACGGGCGTGTAAATGAAGTTCGAGCAAGAGTTTTTAATAGGCTTTCAAAATTCATGTCATCTTAATTTTTCGCAATGACTTTATGTTACACATTGTAATAACTCGGACCCGAATGTAATAGGGAAGTGTACGCTTTAGTGCACTTACTCTAAAAATAGAAGAAAAGTCTTCTATCATGTATTTTATAAATCGTTGAACACAATTTTTTAAAAAAACTTTCAATGTCAAATTGTCTACAATATAATTTGTGGTATCTTTCCATAAAAAGTGGTATTTGTTAAAATTGTGTGTTCAACACTCCCTTCCTCAAATAAATTTTCAAAAGTGTGGTACTTACAATGTCATTTTATGTGGATCAATTTCTGAGGGGGAGCTTTTAAAAACAAAGCCTTTTAATGTTTTGGGTACATCTCATAAATGTCAATTTTATGTATCCAAACACATTTCGTGAAATTAAAATGTGGAAATTATAATGTCAAATAATAATATACATTGTTCACTAAGGCATCTCACTCCGTCTTCAACATTGTGTGGTGTCATATCATTTTTTCATTCCAATGTCAAGTTTTTAATAAATCTTGGTATCCCACATATACTGTTGAAGGGGAGCAATCTGAAAAATGAATTCATGCAATATCGTGGTATAATTTTTCTCCCCATGGAATTTTTCATGTCATAAATTTTAATCAATTGGTATTTCAAATACTAAATGTTTTATTATTTAAAATAAGGAGAGAAAATGTGATTAAAATATGATATAGAAGAATGTGATCTTTAAGACTCTAAGTGCAACTCTTTCCTTCATGTGCTAAACAATTTCAAATCTCGATGCACATATGTAGGGAGAGTATTTCAAAATGTTAGAAAATGGTTTATGGTTCGATCTCTATACCTTACAACCAATTAATCTTACGACGTCGATGAAGTCATAAGGTGGTTAAAGTTAGGTATAAGTCCTATGATCTAACCAGAACCAGAGGGATCTACCCAGGAAATCATTAGCTTAGAAATAGCAGGTCCCTTAGGTATGATTGGGAGAAGAATGAGTATATAGGGGAAATGCCGACTAAGAAAATTTGAGTAACACTGGAACAATCTAACATGGTGTTAGTATAGACGTATTAGCTTAGTAAGCATTAATGGGTGTTGAAGAATAAAAAAATAATGTATGGATAAATGGTACGGTGAAAACAAAGCAGCCCTCACGATCTCTCCACCTTAGGCAGAAGAAACTGGGTGGTCAATACATAAATATACCAAAAATCACAAGAGAATTGTTGATTATTAAGAAAGCAGTCATGGACCCAGTGATGCAATGCACAACCCTTCCAGCCATTCAAGTTTTCTTCAAAAGAAAAACTTGTCTCTTTTGTATGGAGAATACACACGTTATCTATTGACATCTCACTCTGAGATTGTTGATATTGAATAGGTGGCAGTCTGCTCCAGCCTTCGATTACAAAACTAAAAGTGAACTAAATCGTGTTAGAGCCAGAGAGATCCAAATTATAAATCTATTAGGACACAATGTCAAAAAGACACTTGTTTGAACACCATAAAGTTCATAAGTCGTAACAAAGAGTCATACGATTATCCTTGAGATCTTGCCAGAACATCCAATTGTTGATATTAGTATCACAGTGAAGATGGAAATATCCTGCGTGAGCAACATCAAACAAGCTCTTTGGTAGGTCGACTTCAGATTCTTTATGAATCATATTTGTGTCAACTTGGGAAAAGAAAGTGGCGGTTTGGCGGTGGCAATTCTATGTGAATCAAACTTGTTCCAGTAAAATGAATTGACGATTTAATCAGAAAGGTAGTAACTATCTGATTCACTCTTACGTTGTTGTCTGCTTTGAGACGCTTCGGTAATGAGAATGGCTAGTACAGCTGCGAAACCCTGTCAAAAGATCATCATGGAAATTCGTATTCTGATCAAACAACGTACTAATTAAGGGGAACCTTGTTTTTGCTACCGTATATGACGACCCGGTGTCAAAGTCCCTTTGTCCCTATCTGTTAAGACTATCCACTCTCGCCAACTATTTTAAATGCAATTCAACGTCGGTGTTGCAAACCATGTACCAGCGATTCCAGTCGGATTCCATTACACATTACTTAATACTCAAGCTTTCAAAGTCCACTACCCTACTCCCCGATCCACACCCCCGCTTATCCAGCTTGTTGTCTGCTTAAAACTTCCTCATACTTGTCCTATCTTCAAAGTCAAATCAAGAATCGTATTTTGGAAAGATTGTTAGCCTTATGTTCATATAAGTCAAACAAAGAATGCAATAAGTATGAGTATGTCGGTCAAGAGCACAAGTTGATCAAGAAAGTCAAATCAAGATGATTCAAGTCAAGGAGATGATGCAAGATAAAGATCTCAAGAACTCAAAGTCAAAAGACATAGGCTCAAGATCAAGATCACAAAGCATGAATGAACAAAGCCATTACAAACAAGCAAAGACTAAGACCGAAGATAAACAAGGCAAAGCATAAACGTCAAAAGTCATATCTTCAACATCGGGGGAGACAATGATAAAACAAGACAACCTCCTACAAGAATGTTATCGGTCGTACAAGAACGTCAACATAGAAATAGAAGAACTTAAAGAAGACCTCAACAGTGGAGGAGTTTGAAGAAAGAGACCTCAACATTGGGGGAGATTGTTAGCCTTAATTTTATTAAGTCGAACAAGAATGTTATCGGTCTTATTAGTCGAAATTAGTCTTGTTAAGTAACAATCAGGCTTGTCGGGTTCGAGAGCTTGGGAATTGATAATCTAATATTGTTCCGTGTTGTTTTTGCTTTGGGCTTAAAGCCCAGACGATATGCCAAGCCTGGCCCAAGTAACAAGCCCATACGCCTACATGTTGGCTAGGGGTATAAATAGGACCCTCTCCACACATGGAGAAGGTGTTGGTTACCATTTCTTACACTTGTATGTGTGTGTAATCTTCCACTCTCTACTTTCTCTCTCTAATAAATCTTCCATTTTTCCTTTCTCTCTTTCTAGCTTATTGCTTATTGGTATGGATTATTGTTGTGATATGAGTTAAGTTTTGGGATAACAAAAAGTTATGCCAATAAGAGGAGGAAGCCTCTAGAGTTTAGTGTAGGTGACTATGTCTTGCTCAAAGTGACGCCTTAGAAAGGTGTGGTACGCTTTGAGAAGAGAGGAAAGTTAGCACCTAGGTTTGTTGGACCATTTAAGATTGTTGAGAAAGTAGGCCCTATGGCCTATCGGTTAGATTTGCCTGAGGAGATGAACGGTGTTCATGACACGTTCCACGTGTAGAACCTTAAGAAGTGTTTGGCTGATCCAACACTGCAAGTGCCTTTGGATGAGATTCGAGTTGATGCTAAGTTAAATTTTGTGGATCGCTCGCCCTAAGTTAAAAAAAAGTATTAAAAAGCTTCGTTCAAAACTGAAAGCAAAATGACAATTCCTGGAAGATATAAGTACTAATTTTTAGCATAAGATTTAGAGGAGAGTTATTTGTTATTTTTTTTATGTGACTGGGTTTTGACTTGACATTGCAAGCCGACTAATCCTAGGGTGACTATTTTTTTGGATAGCCTGGAGTCATCGTGTAACCTTTGCCCTTTCTGTGTTCTGAATATTTCTTTTATAGTCCTTTGACTATTTGACTTTTGTCAGTATATTTAGATTTTGTACCGTGTTGACGGTGATGGTTTTTATGAGAATTGTGATGAATTGTGGTTTATGGTGATTAATAATCCCTTTTTGGAAGGTATTATTGTGTTATTTATATTCCGGGTGGTTTGACCCGTAAATTTTGAGAAATGCCAAAAAACGAGTCTGACACGCCCGTTAATGTCCAAATGAGTTTTGAAAGGGTTTAAAGTGAAAATGTATCGTGTGAATACTCTAGGTTAATGCAAAAGTATTTTTAAGGCGAATAAAAATGCTAATTAACTTTGGAGTAAATTTTACGATTGAGTTTTACGAGCTTTTAAGTGATCCCGACATGAAAAGAAGAACCCGACACCCCATAGGATGCTAGTCGGTCAAGGAAGGTATCTTTGTGTAATATTTTGGAATGGATAACTATCACTACTTAACACTGGTGGTATATTAAAGAAAGAAAAAGTAAAGCTTCTCTTTGAAGCTTTATTATAGTCCCTATGTCATGTGTCAGTTTTTTCACTTTGCAACCCATGTTCCTTCATATCAAATGTACAAAAAGGCAAATAGTTATTTTAGACATATGTGCTTACGCATAAAGTACAAAGTTACCACTCTGTTCTTCTTGTCTTCTCCTTTGCTTTTAACTTTATGGATGTGTACCGCCACATGCCTAATCTTCAGGTTGTAGGTGGTCATTCGGGGAGTTTGTAAAGTTCTTTTTGACACTTAATAACTCCATCATCCTGACCTGGACCTTTCTTCACTCGCTGAGAACCGCCTCAGTTTGTGCCGAGTCTATTTCTTCAGACTCTGAAGGACTACTTGAGGATGACTCGCTGAACATAAATATGTTTCAGCGACTTAATTAACTACTTAGGATATTTTTCATACAAATCATGTACAAGGGACAATTAGGCACTAAATTGGCCCAACAATCTCCCCCTATTTTTATCAGAAGGAAGTGAGCAACACTGCTTGTTCTTACTCTAAATTACAACAAAATAAATGTCATAAAGCTTGATTCGCTGTAGAAGTGAAGCTCTTGCTAAGGCTCTATTCAGTTTCTGTTCGTCAACCAAAACTGAAGTGAAGATACTTGTCTTCAGCTTGTTTACACTTCTTGATTCTTACTTTGTTATAAAAGTGAAGCTCTTGGTAAGGCCTTCACCAGTTTCTATTTCGCAACCTGTAAATGTAACTAAGATTCTGTTTGAATACCTAAAGAGCTGGAGCTGAAGTGTTTTTAGTATGACACAAGCTGAACATAGTTCAGCTTGTTTACACTTAGGCGATTTTATGTTTAAATCTCCTGAGAGACTATTGGGCTTAGGGACTGACCCAACAATCTCCCCCAATTTGAATATACAAATAGCCTAAGTAAAAATCAGTAGTAAGTAAGTATACGGCTTCTTCTTTACACACTGATATAATATGAAAACACATAATGTTAACCCATTTCTATTATCTATACATTACATTACAGATATAAAAGATAAAGCATAACACAAAAGATTATAACATTTTAATGTCCTTGTTGTCAATGAACCTCTTCTTTTCCCTTTTCTTGTTAAGCTAAATCATTTACTTTTACTTCTGAGTTACTGAACAAAAAATAAATACTAAATAAATTTGTATATCTTGTTGTTAAAAGTTACTGAGGTTCTTCAGCATTTCTTGGAGTTTTAGTTCGGTTTGTGTGACCGTTATTTGGTGTCTTTGGGTTAGCGGTCCAAGTATTAATTCGCTTAAAGGATGAAACCTTGAGGTGTTTCAGTTTGGCTTTAGCGATCGTGTTCAAATACTAAAAGTTCTCCTTTAAGCTTTGAAGAAGTTTGCTGAGTCCTGTTTTTTCGCTTTTGTGGTTGTCATGATCAAGCTAAAAAAGGTTCAGTTTCGAGGGTTTCAGCAAGATGGGGTCAAACTAAAGGTTTCGTTCGGCCTTTGGGGTTCAGTTTCGCATGACCCTCTAATACATACATGTGAATATTAGCATTACCACTATTAGTTTCTAATAACTGAGATTAAGGCATGTATATACGCCCACTGAAGCCCAACAATAACAATTAAAGCCCATTCGTAGCTCAGTCTTGTGTTATTATACCTATGATCCACATTCTTTCTTTATAACAGTTCGAAGTATCAAGCCCATAAAGTATCAAAATGTAGCAAACCTTTTTATTTTTGCATCAGTTTTTTCTTCAATGACTATGAAATTCTCTTTTTTCGTTTATACGCCCCTACCGACGCTTCCACCTTTTTTTTCCTTCAGTTTTATTAAAACTGAAAAAACCACATTAACGAATTGATGGACATCAAATATCGTCACATTTATACATCATTTATCTGTAGAACAAAACTAACACTTTTGTATATTATTTGCACGAATGTATACTTATTGCTTAAAAAGTGTTTTATTTGTAGTAAATTGAGGATGGTGATTTGTGAAGATGCATGCTAAAAGGGCATATTATGGAGCTTTAAACGAAGATATGTGTAAGATTGCTAAATTTGCCAATACGCCGTATCCAGGAAAAGAGATACGGCGTATCAGCGCCAAGTCTTCACAAGAAAACGCGTATTCACAATTCCCAATACGGCGTATCCACCTTCTGCCATACGCCGTATCCATGAAGATAACTATTCAGAGATACGAATATATTATTATTTTGGGAATGAATATTATATGATTCATAATCTTTGCTTGTGCACTCACTCAAGGGAACTCCCAATACGGCGTATCCAGGCTTTTGCAGAGAACTATAAATAGAAGACTAAAAAAAAACGATGTTCTTCAGTGTGCAAAATCATATTTTTCATACCATACTCATAAAAGACGATTTTCTAAAGAAAAGAAGAGCAACAAAGGTCAAGCATCGATCACGATTCCATAGAAGACAGCGTGTAATTCCTATACTCTTGTAATCATTTAATTTGGTATCGTTCGGTAAAACGTTTAGTTTACCTTGGTTATTTGATCACGCTTGTATAATTACAATGATTTAATGTTTGGTTTCTTAATTTATCGTTGAAAGTTTAATTATGTTTATCACATGATACTTGTTTACGTGTTTGAATATGCGACCTATCATTCAACTGGGTCTAGTTACGCCTAACAAGTGAGCTAGATACTGGGATAGCTCTCCATATCGTGTTTTATATTACTGGACCAATAGGATCACAAATAACGTTCTATCTTTGTCTTTAAATTAAGAGCTTAGTTGGACCGACAGGTGACCTATAATGTTTCAACAAGTATGTTCTTGATTAATTAATAAAGATTCGAACAGTGGACTACCAGTATATAAAATACCATCAAACAGTAAGTGGGTAAAGTCCCAATGGGCTAGAGTTTATCAAGATCACCATTGCTATAATCCCTAGATAGATTATAATTAAACTAAAAGAATGCTTTATGCGGATACGTTAATAGTGACAGGATTCAACGTGTCTAGGTCTTAGGATGATGTCGCGCCTAAGTCTTAAGAATGATATGCCGCTTTGAGATAAGAAATCATTGCACTAAATAAACAAACCAGCATTTAATCGGATTTAATATGGCTAATACGGTTTTCTGTTATTTGGCTTGTGCCACTTTTTTATCTTCTGATTGTTTTCTTGCATGTGTATTGTGTTTAGAATTGATTATTGTCATTATAATACCTGTGTCGGTCTCTCAGGCTGAAAACCCCCCATCATTGTTAGAAGCGTATATAGCATAGGTTTAACAATTAACTTAATTAGAGTATTTAAAATACTGATAGATTATAAGGTTAATGACCTCGCTCTTAGTGTT
>BQNB010080253.1:0-29988 GCA_026074375.1 Tanacetum coccineum
GGGGATCTTAGTCTGACCCCTTATATATTTGTTAGATAATATATGTGATCATCAAGTGAAGGCTCATGTGTGATCTTATTATTTACCAAGGTTTACAAGCAGTCCATCGACAGAGGGTTGTGACTCGCTCCGTTTTGCCCTTAGAGTTTCAAATGAAGACCTTGGGGGAAGTTAACGTGAATTTTATGGATGTTAGTAAAATGTAAGGCTCATGTGTGGCCTTACAACATCCTTTTGAATGTTGAACTTTTAAGTACTTGGTTGTAAATAACAATAAGGCTCAAGTGTGGCCTTACGATATGTTTTTTTGTAAATAACGACATAAAAGATTAGAAAGGAATCCATTTCATTTATAGTGTAGAAAGATTTACATCAACCCATATATGAAAACTTAGTTTGATACACTTTTAGAAGGCTCCCTTAGTAAAAATAGCCAAAACAACGACTTTTAGAAAACAATAAAGGGTAAGTTTTATATGTAAAACTTACGTACACTTGTTCCTTTTGCTGTTTGTACCAACGAGTGGTCAGATGAATCTGTGATCTTGTATAGGTCTCCTTCGTATACTCCACTTACCATGTGAGGCCCCTGCCAGACTTGTTGTCCATCTGTACTGCTTAGCGAGAGTAGGACGAAGTCCCTTATTTTGAAAGTGGAGCGATTTCTCCTTATGTTGTGATACATGCGAAGCTTGTTTCGATAGTAGGCTTCTTTGATGGAAGCTACTTCTCTTTCTTTGCCTTCTTTCCTTTTAGCATTTTCCTTAGTTGCATATCATTTTCCCTCAGGAGCAACGCTTTCTGCTGACGGAATTATAGCCTTTGAACCATAGACTAAGCTGAATGGTGTTTCATTTTGGTTATTTCTTAGTAGGGTTCTCTATACCCAGAGTACTCGAGCGAAGTCATCCACCACTCCTTGTTGGCATCGAACCAATTGCTTCTCGATGTGGTACATTATCTCTATGTGTTTTGTGATGGGGAAAAAGATTGTGTAATCTTTAATCCTTTACAGACGTCTGCGAATATGCCTTCCTTGTACTGCTTATCATATTTTGAGCTAATTCTCTATGGTACTCCAAACCTGCACACTATGTGTTCCAGTGTAAACTAATCTGCTTGCTTTCTGATTGTGAAAATATAGGCACGATCAGGCTTCTATGAGAAGGAAGAGTTCTTCTTATGGATGTTGAGTTGCCAAGCCTTGAATAACTTGTGTCAACACAAATGGAAACACTACGTTAAGTGAGGCGCACGGGGTGTCCCTGCGAATCACCTCTGACGTGAGAGTAAGTATGTGCTTTTTGTATTGAGAAAGTATGAAAGCGTAAGTAATTGTATGTAAGACTCTTAGCCATACCTAGAGCCTTTGCCATCTATTTATAGTTGCAGAAATGAGATGGGATGAGGCTTAGCACACAAGCCGGTGATCGTGGGGGGTGTCCCACGATTTAAGGGGTGATTTTGGGATTGTGTACCACGATCTCTATTTTGGCGGGAAGATCCAATAAAGATGGAGAACATGGGTTTGACTATCTGACCTCTGTCCTAGTTTCATCAAAGGCCCACTATGAAGGGTGTAGGGCTTCGTATGGTGGATTCCCATACTGGTAATCATCCCAAAGATGATTTTATGCCACTCGAAACTATTTGAAGGTTATGTAGTGTATTTGGGAGAAGATCCAATTTAGGCTTCGAATGGGAGACCTCCGAGTCAAAGGGGAGGGTACGTCATCAAGCCCCCCAGTCGAATGTAATGTATGCATCTATAAGTGCATTGTTTTCAACTATCAACTTTCATCAAAAATAGAAGACTTCAACGTATAACTTTATCCTATACGTTCTTCCTATGTGAACTTGTCATCAACCTTCATTCGAACCATGCACACGTATTGAATGCTACTCCCGCTTGATATGGAAGTTAGTTGGGTAACGGATAAATAGGAGCTCTCCTTGAGATATGTACGCCGTAATCTTCAGAATTCAAACGTCTCTATTAATCCCAGCAGACACGTATACGGCCTGATTCATCACATTATTTACTATATAAAGGTCTCTATTTCCCCTTTGAAATTTATCTTTTTTTCTCTGCTTCACAAATCATCTCTTTTCAAAGGTACATCCCTTTTTTTTTCTTTTCTATGGATTCTAAATTTGTGATTGCTTCTCAAACCTGTAGATTGACAAAAGAGCAACTTACTCTTTTCGTCCAAGATTTTGACATACCCCAGGATGTTAAGATCATTCTTCCAAAAAGGTCACATATAATTTTTGATGCCCTGTTGGGTTACGTTGGTCTGTATACTCATCACTTTTCACTTTCCAACCTTAGGCTTCCTATCCCTTTCTTCATATGTAAATTCTTTAATTATTTCAAGGTGCACATCTCCCTCTTTAATCCCTTTGGTATGGTGAAGTTGACCACTTTTGTCGTCATGTGTAGAGCATATGGGGGTGATTCGTAGTTTTATATACCTAAAATATATATAAAATATAACCTTAAGAGTAATTAAGAAAATTACCAAGTTACCCTTGATAAAATTCACTCTCAAAAATATATATAATATAATATAAAATACGTATATTAAACCGGGTAAGTATGATCACCCGGGTCGTTATCCCCAATGACTAGTGAAATTGAAACCACGTTTAAGTTCGGATCCTGATTTGAATGTAGCAAGGATATTTTTGATTTTCTATATCTACTAAAAAGGAACAACAATTAAAATTTTAATCAAAAACGCAAAACGGGACACTAAAACTAAGGCCAAAAACCTAAATTCTACAAAATTAAACCTAATTTTTATTTTTCTTTTTAAATGTATTCTAATTGACTAAAAACGAAGTTTAAAAAAAACTAGAGTGAAAACGGAGTTAAAACGAGGGTTAAAATTGAAAACCGAGAACACGAACGAAACCCGTTCTTTAAAAAGATGAATTTTTGCAAAAAAGACCCTACGAAAGTGAAACTAATTTTCCTACAAACTTTATATAAAAAGAAAATTTTATAAAAAAGATTTTTATTTTTCTGAATATTTTTCTATTTTTTATGATTTTTTAAAGATTTTAAAGAAAATAAAAGATTAAAAATACTAAACTTATAGTAAAAATTCTAGAAAAATTACGGAAAATAGCTTAAGCTATAACAAACCTAGGAAAAATAAGCTAAAAGTTGTAGCTTATAAAATAAGCCACGAAATAAGCTTAACAGCTTATATAGCTTATAAAACTAAAAGGTGTACTAATATTAAATGTGGGGAAATACCACTGGATGAGCTATTGGAGCAATTGGTTAACACGTATGGTTTATAACTGAGAGGTCGTGGGTTCGAGGTAGGCAAACCCCACTTTTTGCACTTATTATTTTTTACTTTTAAAAAAAAAACAAAAAATACTAGGACTTATAGAGGACACACAAATAAGCTACTTTAACAAAGGAAACATAAGCTAAAACTAACTTATAAGCTCTAAAACAGCTTATTTAAGCTGCTGTCACAGTGAGAAGGCTTTTGGGCTTAATTTCACTTAACAGCTTATAACAAGCTCAAATTAAGCTCAAATCTAAAAAGGAAAATTGATCTAGAAAGCTTATAATGTGCTTAATCTAAAAATGAAAAGAAATCTAAGCTTATAACACTAGAAAACAACTGAAAGTGAAGATAAAGATAGCATACTCAGGAAATGAGCCAAAGTAGCACAAAATTCAAATGAGCTTAAAAGCTTAAAAAGCTAAACTAGACTTTAAGACTTTAAGGACTTATAAAACTACTTAATATTCATCTATATAAGCTATAAAATCTAGACTCATTAGCTAAATTAACAAATTAAGATTCTACTTAAGTTCCTACTGTTTTTGATGTTTTCAGGCTTTTTTATGACTTTTGACAGCAAAATAAGCTAAGACAATAAGCTAGAAAACAAAATTAAAGACTTAAACTATATTAAGCTATAGCTAATCTAAGTCCTACTTGAATCTAAGCTCCTAAATCCTACTTAAACTTAACTAAAAGCTAGGCTAAAAGTGACAGTACTAACTTTAAGTTAGTACTGTCACACTTTGCACAAGTGTGAACTAAGAGTGCAGGTTACCAAAAGGGTAATCCTGCACTTAAACTCACTCAAGTTGAGTGTTAGAACACACAACAAGCACTAACCAAGCCTTAGTTGGCTTGGTTCAATAATTTGCACAAATTATTGCTATGAAAAATGCCCTGGTGCTAGAACACAAATTTTAACTCCTAACTTGATCAAATTTAACATCTAACTTTTGAAAACTCATCTTTTACTAATCTCTAATGATTTAACAACTGACTTAAGTAAAAACCAAGGCTCACTTTGACTATTTGAGGTCAAAGTGAGTTATGCCAAACACTCCTTTATATACTTGGCAGTTTTGAAAAATCTTTTAAAATGAAATCTACTGATTAAATCCTTAATACCAGATGTTTAACGGAATATAACTACCTGAAATAACATAATCTAACTACTGAATTAAGCTAGAATGCGGGTTCTAAGAAATTACACTAATATTTTTTTAGTTTTTATGGATTATTAAGACAACTATGAAAAACTAAGATCTAATATGATAAGACTAAAAACAGATGGAGATTAATGATTAATAAGCACAAGTAGAGAGAATTAAGCACTAATAAGCTAGTTGAATAAGCAAATAAGTAGTTTTACTCTAATAGGCAGTTAAAGCTAAATAAGTAAAGAGAAAAAGAATCTAAGAGGAAACTTACTTTAAACTTCAGCTAAACATAAGCTAATTCTCAAATAACAGCTACAAGCTCTAGCTTATTCATGTGAATAAGCTAGTGTAAATCCTTGGGAGTCCATCCATTGCTAACTCCCCTTCCTTAAGTTTTCCACTTCTTAAGCAAAGGTAATATATAGATTTAGAGCTGATTTTAAGGCTTAGGTATGATTTAGATTTAATTCAGCTCCATAATAAGCTTATAGACTTATTAGAGCTTATTAAGGCTAATTGACAGATTTGCTTATTGAGAGAGCTTATGACTTTAAATGAGAGCTTAAAAATGAGATTTAAAATTCTAAAAACTGAATTTCATTAATTAAAGAAACGGATTACATTACTTAAAATGGAAATACAAATCATTTAAGTAAAAATATACGAAAATTAAGCTAAACTAAAAAATTACTAAAAACCTAGATCTATGTAGTGTGAGAAGTGAGGCCTATTTATAGCCTTTTGGAGAAGATTCTAGCCCTCTTGCCTTGCTCTCCAATCATTCAATCTCTGCCTTCCATTTCCTTCAATCATTTGATCTATGTTGTGGGACGTTGGATTAAATGTGGCACAATTAAGGCTCCAGCGTGGCATTCCTTTGATGTGACATTGTGCTAGTTCTCTAAGTGATTTAGTACAAAAACCCATATGAATTTGTGCTTCTTTCATAGCCGCGTGTGCTCTATGCTTGAGTAGACCAATGATTTCTCTTGATTTGACTGAACTATCCCTGCCATTTGGTTGTAGAGCACTTGAATAGACTTCCTTGCCCATCAATTCCAAAAAGCCCTTTGATTTTGACCCTAGGTAAAAACGGGGGACGATGGATGAATAGTAACTAGTTTCGCGCCTATTTTTGACAGTTATAAACTGTTATAGGTTTGAGATTTTACACATTTGGCCCTTGTCTTCCTTTTCTTATTTTCTAGTTATAAATAACTTTCAAAAAGTGCAAACCGTATAGCCACTTGGTTTCATAAAAGGGAAGTGGGCTAATGTCTTGGGCTTATGAATCCGGGTATGGGGTTATTTGGCCCATTAAGGTTTTTAGGGCCCAAATGAAGGTAATGGCATTTATTGTACTTTGTAAAACTTTTGATGGCTAAAATGGAAAATAGTTGTCCTTGGAATGACTTTTGTTGACCCATGATTGACTTTTTCTTTGACTGAATTTGACTGAGGCTTGACTTATATCCCCCCTAGGCCTTCGACTTTGATTCTTTGGCTTCTTTTTGTACTCTTCAGATTCTCGTGTCCGTGATTGCTTATTTTTGATTGTTTTCTTGTGATTTCTGATATATCCGTACCTGCATACACAAAACACAAATACAAGCATATTTTTGCCATTTTTGGTCTGTTTTGGGTTTATTTGGGTTGTTTTAAGCATAAATGGATATGTGTATTTTACACTTATCAAGGAGCGTTTGATTTTTTTATTTCCCAACTCTTGAGTTTTTTATGTTATAGTCGAGTTTAATCAGTTACTTCACATTTGTTACATTTAGGCACACACGGAGACACCACTTAAACTTCAATACAAGTAATAGAGCAATTAAAATATAATTTATTATTACAATTTTATGTAACAAATGCCTTGATTACCGGACTTGATCATCAAAATGACAGACGAAACTACATACCTCACATATCAAATATTTTAATATCAACCCATACTAAAACACAATGGCAACCTTGAAAAATGAATACTTCATGAGGGAATGGTTTGTGAGTCAAAAATCAAAAATAAGAAGTCATAAACGTGGCCAATTTGATCAATCGGTTTTAATTGAATGTTAAACATTAACGAACAAAATTGACCATCGAATTTGTTCTCAGTTCATAGTCAACTCACTTTTACCTTTAATCCCGAGGGTCACTTCATTGTCAACTTTTTCATTCAAAACAAGTCATTTTCTCTCACACTTGAGAAATTTGGTCAAATTATAAAAATCCCCTTCAAAGGTCAAGCCTCTCACACCGACATGTGGTCACTCAACCATTTGCCAATAAGTGTTTCGAGTAAAGGTCGTTATAAGACCACTCCTCCTTCTCCACGTGTCATCAAGTCTTTTATTCAAATCCCTCGACAAGGTCAAGAAACTCGTAGCAAAAATAAGAAATCCTAACCCGAGAGATTCATACTCATATGAAACCTTGGGTTGACATTATTCGTGAAAACGCCATTTGTCTAGGAGGACATAGGGATCATGTCTCCGCTTGTCTTTGTCACATGCTTTATTGCATTGAGACCTCTACTCCTTACAATCTAGCATTTTTCATTCTCAAAAGAATGGAAAAGACTCGAAGCAAACCAAAGGAACTTTTACCTTATGGAATGCTTTTGACTAGATTGTTCAAGCATATTGTGTCCATCTCTCCTGAGCTAGCATTCGATCATTACCTCGCACATGATCGAGCCATGCATCCGCTCGCTCCTCATTATGAGCGAAAGACGCGAGCGGATCGAGGCAAGAAAAGACCTCGTGAGTCAAATGCTAGCTCCTCCTCCACCACTCAAAATCATCCATCTTCATCTCTTTCACTAGACGTCATAGTTGATGAAAATGATGATGACTCATTTCATTCCAACTCGTCCTCTTCACCTTCCCAAAATGTCTCTTCTTCATCTAATGTTGTCCCTAGAGTCACTCAAAACCCTCCTCATGAAAGTCATTACTTGAATACCCATCTCTCCGAAACTATTAATCTTCAAACCCAACAAAGAGATGCTCACCGGGAAGGGTTAAGGTCAATTGGACAAGCTCTCAAGAACATGATGGGTGGAAAACAAAAATGAACGTGTTGGCAAAACTACTATGACACTATTATTATTATTATTATCATCTCTCGTGTTTAATACATTATATTTCTCTATTATTAGGACTAGGAGTAGCAAATTTTATTTGCATTTGACTTGAATAATCTTCTATATTCTATTAACTTTCTATGACTAGCAAATTTTATGATTACAACATGAGAAGAAATGCCACTACTTGCTAAATGATGTGTATGTTAGAATAGAACTTCATATTATTGCTTGAACTAGTTGATTCTTGAATATTGGTAAAAGCCAAAATCACTGGACTTAAGAAAAAGAGAAAACTGGAAATCTTCCTGCCTCCAGAAAACGGCCCCCTTATATACCCGGCGGCACCCCAATATATTTGGGACCGCCTGGTGATATGGGACCGCCACCAGGAGGGAAAGAAAAATTTCGAGTTTACCCCTTTTTCTGTATCTTGACCCTCCTACCTACATCCTCAAGCTGTCATTTCCTAGATTGGCTAAACCATATTTGGCATTCTCTTCTTCCTAAACCATGCTTTGCCACTTTATCCAATATTTCTCATTATTTAATCACCCAACTTTCATACTTCACCACCATCTTCATATCCTTCAAATCTCTCTTCTTCTTTATCAATGTCTTGCTCAAACCACCATTCTAACTTCTCTAGAAAACCAAGGATGTCGGTTAGACAAGTATGGAAACGCAAAACATCCACTCCAAAATCATCACCTCCTTCCTAAAATGACTCACCTCCTCTTCCTTCAAGAGTCTACTTACAATCTCCTTCACCACCATCTTACAATCCCTTAAGAGATCAAATGATTAACCAACTCCACAACATTTCCACCATTCTTGATTCACACAATAATCCATCCAATGCCTACATTCATGCACCACCTTCACCACCACCACCACAAATTCATCCTCCTTCTCATGCTCAAGTTGAATTTCACTCAAGTTTTTGTCATTGTTGCAAGTTTTCTAGACACCAATTCCATTCTTTGAGAAATGAAATCAACTTCATTCACTATCTCCTAACCCGTCCCATCCCTCCAACCCGTATCCCTCCAAATCATGGTTCACCAACCCCTTCTTTTTCCCTCTTTAATTAATCATTCCTACATGATTAATCTTCCTAAATAATTGCTCTCTCATCTTTTGATTATGGCATCTTCTACCTTTCAAGAATCAACTAGTGTAGATCTATGCCTTATTATGTCTTTATGATTATCTACTTTCTATTGTAATGATTCATACAAATGTTGTATGAATGTGTCTTAGCTCTCATTAAGATCTAGTTTTTAAATTTTATGTTGAATGTATTAGTTGGATGTGCTATGAGTTTCTTGTTGGTTGAATGAAACTCTTCTTTTGTTAAATTGAATACAATGTGTTAACTTGAAAGATATTTGTCTTGCACTTGTACTTCTAACCTTGTTTTGTAGCACACAATTTTCGTAAGATCGATCCCTTGGTGCCCCGAACAAGGGGGAGCACACATCAAGGGGGAGTCTTGATATCGTCGGTTTCTTTCTTCCTTCGACAACTCGACGATCATTCTTTTTGAATTCGACAAAAAGGGGGAGAAATGGAACATAACTCATTTAATAATTTGACATCTTTAATTTTATTTAAAATGATTTTATATTTTGTCATCATCAAAAAAGGGGAGATTGTTAATACAAATAATGTCTAAAAAAGTTATTTATATTTTTCAACCTCTCAACGTTTTGATAATAACAAAATGTAAAAACGTTTACAATAAAAATAAACGTTTACAAATTATCAAATGTAAAATTCCATTTCCAAGATTAGTGATCACTTAAGGTATGAACAAACAAAATAATTAAGCATGATTAGTGATCAAGAAAATATTTTTCTCTTAATCCTCACTTTTAATTCTACAAAAGTATTTTCTCAAAAATACATTTACAAAATATTTTCTAATTAAAATAAAAGTTTTATTAAAAACTTAAAATTTGAAATTCAAATTTTCCTTCCAAAATGGAAGGTTCCATAACAGATTACAATCATTCGACCACCAAAAGGCAAAAACGAGTGTAGTGCGGAGTCTAGTGCCCCCCATATAGGCCTGGCGGCCACCCTTAATATATAAGAGTAGACTCGTTCGGGACCGTCCACCAGATTACCGTTGGAATACCATGCCTATAAATACTATCTGTTTTCCTGTCTATAAATACTGGTCCACCCCTTGCAGAAAATCATTCCTCTTTGCACGAAATTTTTCAGTCTTTTCTTTCTCTCTCTAAACCTTCTTTCTCTCACTAAAACTCTTGATCACTAACATACTTAGATCTTGTTTCAAGTGATCTAATCTCTTCTTCTCATCTCTTCCCTCTCATTCAAGTGCAAGAGAAGAACACTCGTATTCGTCAAGAAACGAAGTGTTAATTAGTGATCTCTCCTCTTTTCTTCTAAGTACCAAACCTCTATTGTATTTATCTTGTGTATTTGTGTGATTCGGATATTGTGTAGATCCGATAGTGTAGATCTTGTGAGTGTGTATATCTTGTGAAGTGGTAGATTGGTTCTAGCTAAGATTAGGACTCGACATTTAGCTTAGTGTCGGAAAATAACGTAAGCGACGTGTAAACGGTTTTCTCCGCCTAAAGGGAGCTTGTTGACATAGTGAAATCTCGAGTCGGATACTCGGGGAGTGGAGTAGGGCGAAGAGGTGCTTCGTAGCCAAACCACTATAAAATCTCGGTGTCTTGGTTTGGTTGTTTCTTTCCTTATCTCTTTACATTATTATTGTTGTTATTTAGTTTTTGTTTAGATAGTTATTGCTTGTTCATATTGTGATTTGATTGAACATATAACTCGGATCTATACATTTTTGAAAGTAAACTTTTAAACCGTAAAACAAACGTGTAAACTATTCAACCCCCCCTTCTAGTTTCCACACATAATTATTAAGAAAACATAAAAACATGACACTAAAATTAAAACATAATTATTCAGATAACTTAAACTAGTAATCTAAGTTATATCGCCCCTTGATTTCCATCTTCATCTCGAGCAGCTTCTCTTGTTGTATTAGGGGCAAGGTCGTGTCAATTGCTGAATTATAGAATAAGATATCTCTGTCCTGTTTCTCCCTTTCGGCTAATTCAAGCGTTCGACACTGAATTTCTAGTTTCTCCCTTTTCAGCTATGTAATTTCTTGAGCCTCGGCCTCCCGAATACTCAACTCCTGATTCTTCAACTCTATATAGGACTGTTGTTCCTTGTCCTTCTTTCCCCGTTTTTTTTGTTTCATGTTGTAGAACTTGTCGGCTACCAAATCAACAAATGAAGAAGCTCCCCCATGAGAGGAACCGGCTGCTTTCTTTTTGGCTTTGCTCGGTCACGACCCATTGGTCGGAATTCTTGAGTCTCTTCCACAACCTCATCCGCTTCCTCGTTCAAATTAAGACCACTAGATGCTGACCTCGAAGTGATTTCAGAAGTCTTGGACTTTTGTCGCCCCTGAGTTTGGTAAAAAATAGGCATCTCAACATTTTTCCAACCTGGGTGATCTTTCAATATGTTATAACAATGCTCCAACATAAAATCACCCTTGTACATCATTTTGTATTTTGCACAAGCTTTTTGGTACACATCGAGGTCATTTGTACCACTTTCGTAATTCGCTTCAATATTTTTGATGATGGCGCAAAAAGCACCAATTCTAGGGCGAACCCTATTTTTCCATTTGCTAACGATCGAGTCATAACCTCTTGTTGAACCAGTTTCATTTTCAAAGTACCTAATAACAGCTTCCCAAAATCCCTTAGCCTTCATACTGTTTCCTGAAATACTATTTTCTGAAACATCGCACCAACCTTGGCACAACGCAATCTCTTCCTCCACTGTCCATTCTTTTGGCGTCTCCTTGACCTCCTTGGGCTCATCCTTCTTGGCCTTTGCTGCACGTCTCGAGGGCTTCTTAGGTTTGACGGGTGACACCTCTTCGACAGGAGAGTCGTCTTCGTCGTCGTGAAATGGAACCGAACCCTGAGCCGAACCGTGCGCCGAACCGGGCGCTGAACCGTGGCCCGAACCATGACCCATAGAATAATCTTGGCTATAGTTATATTCTTGACTAAACATTAAATCCTAAAATTCATATCAAGATAGGTAGGATTAATCAGAGAATATGGTTGATTTGGTAGGGAAGACGTCGATGATTCCATAGTAGGACGATACAACCCGGTTGATGAATTGTAAAAAGCATTTTGGTTGTTATACAGAGGATTGAATGGACGATTTTGATAAAAACATGTTATTATATTGTGGTGGTTGTGGCAATTGTGTATTATATTCAAAACTAGGAGATCGGAAACGGATGGGTAGTGAAAGACCGGATAATTGAAAATTCGGATCCGGTGTTAAATGCGGAGCACTTGGTTGAAGTCAGGAATTTGGAGTTTTTGATTTAGGAGTTTTCTTATTCTTGTTAAACATGTTGAGTTTTTGAATTGAGAGAATTTTTGAATTGTTGTTTGAATGTGTGATAAAAATGGTGAAATGAGTAGGCATTTATAGTGTTAAATTATTTAAATTTTAAAAACTAAAAAGTTTTTTTTTATATTTTAAATCAACTTTTGGCAGATTTTTTGTAACATTTTATGCACACGACAACGGTCGTCCCTGCGACGTAAATTGAATTCGGTCTCCGACGACCGACGAGGCGACCGACTAGTCGCTACGGGGTTGACCGACGGCGACCGAGTCGGTCGTCAGGCCCGTAGTGACTAGCCTTATTGGTTATCAAAATCCAAACCTATTGCTAGTTATATCCTATACGGATTGCATCAACTAATGTTGAGGTTTCTAACCCCTATAAAACGTATAAATTTTCTATGACTTTGTCGTACGTCTCACTCATAGTTTTTTTTGGTTTTATTCAATTGTTGTCTTTCTAAAAAAAATTATGTCTTTATTTGAACAAAAAAAAAATTTGGTTGATAGTATATTGTTCAAGTACTTTTTGTAGACGATTAGGTTTACTAATAGTTTGAAAAACTTTTAAATGAAAAATGATCTCTAGAAAAAAAGAGAATTCAAAACTTTCAAGTAAATCAATGATCTTGAAATTGAAGTAAAGAAACATGCAAATGATAAAGAGGTGGTTGAACCTTGCAAAACATGTGATGTACTCACCAAAGAGGTTGACTCTTTAAAATGAAATGTTTCTAAACTTCAAGATGAAGCATTGAATTTTTTAAAATTCAAAGAAAGTAGCATTGCTTTGGACGACATGCTAAGCCGTCAAAAATTGTCTCAAGAAAAGGAAGATCTTAGATTTTCTAAAAATGATAAAATCACTTCCGCAAGTCCAAACAAACCAATAGTGTTTGTAAAAGAATGTTAAAAAGAAACTCCGTGAAAAAGCTTGGTTAAACCCGTAATTCCTCAAACTCACTTTGCAAACACTCAAGGTTCCCAAGCACCATTATAAGAGTGGAAACAAGACATCACTCGAGCTCACATAATGGACTTGGATACACACGACCTCGAGTTGACCCTAGACCACTCCTACCCACACCAAAATGAGACCTTCAAATTCATATAACTGAAGACCTTCTTTTCAAAATAACCATTCCTCTAGAAGAAGAAATTTTTACAACAACCAAAGGTCTTCGTATCATCAACATAGCACCTTCCAAAGGAGAGAAGACTCCTACCCAAATCAAAGGCTAAAAACACCTTGAAGCGTTGAACCAAACTTTCAAAACTTCCATGATTTTCAAAACAATCCTTGGTCCGCGTTCTCAAGGTACGACCTACATAAAATATGTGCTTTACTACAAGACACAATAATGGTCAACTTGGGCACCATATTTGTTAAACATAACGGACCCAAGAAAAAATAGGTACCGCGACCTTGAATTCATATTTGCTTGTAGGTGTGTCTTAAATATGATCTACTACCGGACGATTGGATTGTGAATAGTGGTTGCACTAAGCACATGACCGAGAATAGAAGATTGTTTACTTCATACAAGGCGTATGATGGTGAACATGTCATATTTAGGAGCAACCTAAAGGCAAGGTCATCAGTGGAGGTGATATTACTCATGACTCCATTACAATTACCAATGTTGAGCATGTTAGCAGTCCAACTTTTAACTTGATTAGCGTAGGTCAATAATGTGATGATGATCGATTGCGTAGTTAGCTTTACTAAAGTAGATTGTACTATTAGTAAAAATGGTAAAACGCTAGTTAAAGGACATGGGAGAAATAATCTATATACGTGCAAATTGGGAGATAATTCCAAACAACAAATTTGTCTTACATCCGTGGTGGATAACTCAACGCTTTGGCATAGGAGGTTAGGTCATGCCAATATGCGGTTAGTTTAAAACTTAGCTTCCAACGAGCTAGTAAGGAACCTACCTAAGTTGAGCTTTGAAATAAATTTTTATGATACACGTGGTCTAGGAATTCAAGGTAATGCAAACAATAGGACTAGGAATGAAGTGTCAACTAGTAGGGTTTTAGAGTTGTTTCACTTAGATTTGTTTGGACCATCTCCAATTCAAAATTACGAAGGTAACTTCTATACTTTAATGATTGTGGATGATCACTCAAATTATACTTGGGTTGTGTTTGTAGAGTCTAAGGATGATACCTTAGATAAGTTTAAAATATTGTGTAAAAGAATTGAAAACCTATATGATTGTTCTATTATTTCAATTGTAACAAATCATAGTAGTGAATTTGATAAATTGCAATTTGGAAGCTTTTGTGAACAACATGGAATGTCTTATAACTTGTCGGGTCCGTTTATTTCTTAATTGAGTGAGATTGTTGAAAGAACACATCGCAAGTTAAGAAAGATGAGTCATACTATTCCACATAATTTTTGGTGTCATGCATTAGATACGACAACTTACATATTTAATAGGGTTTATATTATAAAATTCATTAATAAAACACCCTACGAAATCCTTAGGAGTAGGAAGCCGTCATTAGAGTACTTTAGGGTCTTTGGTTGTAAAGTATTTATACTTAACACTAAAGTACATCTTACCAAGTTCGACTGAAAGTTATACGAAGGTGTGTTTTTAGGATACTCTCAAACTAGTAAAGCATACATAGTGCTTAACAAGGAAACAATGAGAATTGAGGAATCTCTCAATGTTACCTTTGATGAGAGCTTGCCTGAGCCTAAGTTATCTCCTTTGGAAGAAGATGATAGGATCGATGAACCCGTAATTCAAGATCTTAATGGGTCGCCGTCATTACAAGTTAATGTTTCGGATGAAGACTATCCTAAGAGTCTAAAAGAAGCTAGAGGTCACCCAATAGAACAAGTAATTGCTGAGTTAAATGAGAGAACACTTATGTTTAAGACAAAACAAGCCTAGGATTTTCGCATGACATTTTCCAAAGTCCAAATTGCTCGAGTATAGTTAAGGTTGTTCATGGTTGACACGCACCATAGGATATTAATTTGAGTGATTAAGAGGTCAAAAATAATGATAGAAGTCTAGTGGTCATTTGCATACCCTTTTAGAGATTATTGTGCTCTTAGAGATTATGTGTTTATGTGCTATGTGCTAGGACTTATGTGCTATGAACAGGAAATTTGATCTACATCTTGCCAATATTGTGGTAATCATCGCCTCACATACTTAAATGTGTAAAATCAACTTATTTACAACATTACATGCTCTATTCTCCATGATAGACATGAAATATTAAATAGACAAATTAATTGACAAAATCACTTTGGATCGCAACTCACCCTTGTGTTGAAAATGTTGTATTTGTGTCAACTTGCTCATCTTATGTGTTGATTACATGCTATGTGTATTAAAGTAGAAGAGAAAAGAAAGGAACTTTATGTAAACATACAAACTACTCATGTAGTTAAAGAGAATTCTCTTGAAATTAAATTCGATATGGTATTGCATAACATACTAAAATACACAAAGAATAAACATGATAATATAGTCATTTCGTCCGAGGAACTATGGAATTAATTCACCATACACTATGGTAGTTAATATTGTCAATGTTGACATAACACATCGACCATAATTTCGAGATATTATACTTAGCTACACTTTGCTATTGTATAATGAATTATGTGTCCAATATGTGTAAAATATCCAAGAAGGATTAAAATGCACATTGATGTTGGATTGATAACTTGGACCACTCATCCGAGATCCTAAGTATTTTCTTTGTAACACAATGAGAATAAAGTTATCATTTCTAAAAATCCAAAAATGATTATTAAGGATCTCTACACAACAAACTACAATGAAAGTATCATGCATGGCTAGACAAATCGTGGTGCATGCTTCCATATTTGTAGGAACTAGTTTGTGTAACTTAGACATCCAATCCTAACCAAATCTCAACTAAATAATTAAATCTTATCTAGCTAGAATCTCAAATCACCAAAGCATAGTTATCTTCCCATTAAAGTACTTTTCTTACAAAAGGTATAACTACTTTAACTTTAAGGAATCAAAGGTACCATGTATAATCAACCAAGAGCTACTTGTTAAATCTAAACCTTATACCTAACTCAAAATCTCACCACTATAAAAGGATATCAAATGTAATCACTATCATCACCACTACTTAAGAATGGTGCTTTTGGACAACCAAGATAGCTCTCCAAAAAGTGTGCTTGACGATAAGGCGTTTCAAGACTCAAGCAGTGACTCAGACTTCGATGTAGACTTGTACCTTAATGATGAAGAAGAAAATGGTGATAATGTGGTCGTTCCTAAAACTCCTAGTGAGGAAGTGAGAACTGAGATCTATAACATCAGAATTCCCCCCTCTTTAATAAGAGGGATAGGGGAAGATAAGATTTGGGATAAGATAAGGAATCCCCTAAGTCCAAATCACATTGAGCATGGATACTTTATTTGTTGTGAAATTATAATAAATATGATCAACTTAATCAAAGATCTTAGATAAGAAAATAGGGATATGTTCTCCTTTATTAATGAGGCAATAAAACTCATGCTTGCCGTAGCTACCAGCATGAGTTGTGTCGTTGAAAACGACATTAGGAAGGAAGAATCTAAGGATAATCTTAAGGAGTAGAACATCTTGAAAGTACATGATATGGCTATAGGCTTAAATGTTGAACTTATGTGAAACTTATGTGGTTCTTAATAAAATGTGTTTTGTTCATGTGTTTATTACCTCTATTATGCTCAATAAAAAGTAATTGGAGTCATGAATAACTATACATACAAATGTTAAAATATGTATATAAATATATGCAATAATGTACAAAGTCACAATAATTCATATTTGTACACATCCATGTTTCCAAGATTCCAAATGGTAAGCTAACCCATGTTGGACTTGCACATGTGTATATGTTTGTTGCTTGTGTTGTTTTGCGTTTTCTTGTAGCTAGATATAGCCAAGAACACCTTGAAGGTGATGCTCTTGACCCATGGATCCCCGCCTTGAAAGAAGAGGGAGCAACGATCTAGGAGGAGCACGTACAATGGTATATGTTCTCTCTTCTATAAAGATATCAACCTTCCAATGAAAGACCAAGGTCCCGTCTTTTTGATTTAACAAAAGGGGGAGAAGGAAAGGAAAGCTAAGAGCTATAGCATACATGGGAGTAGACAAGCAATTACGAAAGCAAAGAGCTATAGCATACATGGGAGTAGACAAGCTGTGTAAGACTCATAAGGTGAAGACAATGTTCAAGCTTCTCTAAATTACAAGGCCAAGATCAAGACGCGAACTTCATCAACGGTGGTCTTCATCTTCGCTACGCTTGTAATTTTATTTGCTTTCTGAGATTTTATTTGTCATTATCAAAAGGGGGAGATTATTGGCACAACATTGACTAGGATCTCCTTTATGTTTTAATGATGACAAATAAACGTTCGCAAAACGTAAAATAACAAACGATAGTCTAAATCCGTAAAACCGGATTTCCCTATCTGGCGCGCTGGTCACGCGTCAGCGCGTGAGCAGCGCGCCACAGGCGAACTCCGTTATTACGGATTTGCTTTCGTAGGCTTTCCTCTTACCCGACACATGTGGAAACTTCAATAAAGGTATGTACATGATATTTGAGCATTTAGGAACACTCCAAATGAGGTTTAGACTTAGAGATGAGCACAAACGAATCCTCCTATTTTTACAAAACACCAGCTCAAATCTTTTATCAAACGCCTCTAGCTAAGGCCGAAACTTCTTTCTAAACCGAGTATAACCATGTTTTCAACATACCAACAAGTAAAATTATTCATTTGACCTTAATCTAGATTTATGTTGTTCCTAATCACGTAACGGGCTTTACTCCCTTATTGGTCAAACTAAGTCAAAGTTCACTTTGCATAAACGCATCCTTTCCCGTTATATGATATGTTTTACTAAAGATGCAAAGCACTTAGCTTGTTTTCCTCAAGATGATTAGTGATCAAATCCATCGTTGAGTATCATGGATTAAAGTTTAAATGACTAAATGAGTTTGTGGTATTTGAAGGTTAATCATACTTTGACTTTTCTCACTTCCTTACCTATAAATGTTTTACAAACTCACATGTATTCCTCACATGTACAAGCCCACACTTCTTCTACATAACCCATTCATCATAATTATTTGTTCACCCTTCTTACCCAACAAATGATTTCATCTCTTCCACGCATACTCCAAACACCTTCTTCATAAACAATCCCATAATCACATATGCCCACTCTTTTCTCTCTTATTGGAAATGTGAATATAAACCCAAATCAATCCTTTGATTTCATCCTTATCTTCATCCTCTTCATCTTCATCTTCAAACTTTAACTCACATAAGCCTTCACCAAATAATCCCCAAATCTCATCCTCAAAATGCCAACTCACATTCTTTTACACAATGTACCTTCCTTGTACTTGTTGTACCTTGTATTCCTTTCATTCCCAACCAAGGATCCTCCATATCTTATCAAAACATTCTCCACCACATATCCACTATTCATCTTCTTCTCTACAACATTTGAATTTCACACACACACACACTCCATCATCCTCACCCTTGATCAAGCCACTTCATCAATCCAAGTTCCCACACTCTTTTATCCACCCTTGGATTGATTTCAAACAAACACAACAAACACACTTTCTCTTCTACCCTTGATCAAGCTACCTTATCAATCCAATATACCTTATTCTCTTCTCAACCAATAGATTGAACTCTCATCTTAAACAAACACACTTCCTCTCACAAATATACACTTCTCACTCACACATCAAACACACCTCTCTTTCTACCATTGATCTTGCCATTTCACCAATCCATCTTACCTCTCTTCTTCACATCCTCACCATCCATATTACCTCTCTTCTTCACATCCTCACCATCCAATCCATCTTACCTCTCTTCTTCACATCATGCCAACTCATGGCAACTCTTTCACAACTTATTCTCTTTTATCCAACATGTGGCTAATTTAATTTGAAATTCAAATGTCAAATTCTTCCCCCTTTCTCTCCAAGCAAAGAATATTCTCTTGTACCATTAACTAGCTTTTCAAATCTTTAGTTGAATCCCAACTAAGCTAGTTACACTTTGAGGAATACCTAAAATATCCCTTTTCGATAATTATTTTCTCTCTTTACAATATCGGATAAGCGAAAAGATTTTAATACTTCACAAACGTTTTATCAAATGGCTATTTGAGTTGGTTGACCTTAAGTGTAATAATGATTGAAAGGTCATAACGTGAAGTATAATTAGGGGTTTAACAAGTGCGGGTATTTAAAACGCCAAGATCCTGAATAAAAACAAAGTCGGGAAACTGACGCGCTAGCCACGCGCCAGACTCGAATTGTTTTTACAATTTTGGGATCCTTGGCCTATAAATACCTACCCTTGGCCTTTGTATTCCTCACCTCTTGCAAACATTCTTTTCTCTCTTTTATCTTCTCTAATCCGTTAAGTTTAACACTTTTTTGTTCTTAATCTTCTCTTCTATCATCCATTAAAGAACACACATCTCCGCAAGAGAGCCACACAAGTACCTAATCCATACTTGTGTGTTTTGTCGAGGATCTATTTTCTTATACCCTTTCTTTAGAATCGATTCTTTAGGCTAGGTTAGGACTTGGTTCAACCATCTATCTTTTTATTCAATCAAGTTGTAAGGCAAATCTTGTATCCGTGGGATCAAGCCTAGATCATTGGGGATCTAGTTGGGGTTTGGTAAGCTTCCAAGGGGAAGGATTTTAGAGTTATAGGTTAAGTCGAATCATGGGTTCTTAGAGATGGATTCCGAGGGCGGAATACCGTAGGTACTAACTCTTCTTTGTGAGCTCCGAGCTTTGTTGAAAGTCGGTGGAGTTAAATTATAATACGGTTTGTAGTCCACCATAAGGATTATACTAGTATAGTATCGGAGTCGTGGATTCGCAACTGGACGTACGGAAGGACTAAACCCCCTTCCCGAACCAGTATATATCGTGGTGTCTCTCTTTCTCTCTATCTACTTATTATTCTCACCACAAAGTAGATTAGCACACCACTCGGCTCTTTCGAAACTTGAAGTTTTAATAACTTCAAAGAAGTCAAGAAAACTGTATTTACCCCCTCTATGGTTATACAAAGGTTAATAATTAATACTTCATCCATCTCATAATTACTATTCACCAACCAAAAACACATAATTTAAGAAAAAACATCATCATTACAACTTTTTGTCTCTTACTTATGCAGAATGAAAATTTTACCCTTAACCAATCAATTTATAACTTTTTTATAATTTGTAATAATAACCTCAAATGAATATGACATGGTAAACTTAATCTAAATTCTCTATTCATTGTTGAAAGTAGATAATTAATTTGGTGCATTCCAAAAAGTAAACATGAACAATAGTTATGAAACTTTCCAACGCATATAACCTAGGATACTGGCACTTCAATGACAACTCCCCCATCCAAACTTCTTCCCAAAATAATGTATGAACACCATTCCCCACCTTTTGGTACAAAACCCCATGAGATATATACCTTTGGATTTAAGGTTTTCATCTCCTTAATGATATCTAGCCACGAGGATTTACGAGACGTCTTCCTCCTAGGCCCATCCAAAGATCCATGAATACCATGAAATGCCTGAATGCACCTCGACCACAACGAAACATCTTTAGAAATAAAACACCACAACCATTTGAACAAAATAGCCCGGTTTAACGCGAAATAACTTGACACCCCAAGCCCTCCTTTCTGCTTCGAAACCAACACTTTATCCCAAGACACCCAAGTCATTTTCCTATCCGAACCTTTTGTACCCTTGGGAAATTTAAAGAGAGACATGTAGTATAAAGAAATAGAACTAAGGACTGATTTAACGAGGGTCTATATACCTCCAAATGAGAGCATTTTAAGTTTCTAGCGAGACAAGCGTGACGATGTTTTATGGATAACTTCGTCCCATGATTGAATTTTTGACGTACAATCTCCTAACTTCACTCCCAAGTATGAAAATGGCATATAAGAATTAGAACAGCTAAGAATATTAACTTTTTAGCCTACGTTTTTATGAATTGATGGTCATTTTATGTTTACGAACCTTGTAATAGTCTAGAAACGTAGTTACGAGATTCCTAAGCTAATATCGTATATGTTTTGGGATTTATCCCACATCGCTAGAAAAGGGAAAGTGTAAGAGGCTCCTTCACCTATAAAAGGAGACCTCCTTCCTCATTTCTAGTGTTGGTTGAAAGGCTTTTGTTTTTCGTAAGAAAGAAAGAACTAGGTGTTTGTTTTTGCTTATCACTCATATCAAGAAACATCTTATTTCCTTCTAGCTTATTCTTGTCTTCCATCATCTCTTCCTCATCTTACTTCTTTGCTTATTAGTCTGTGCAATATGTAAGATATAGTCTTACAAGTGGTATCAATCACACATGGTAGGCAAAGGGGTGAACTTGTGGTTTAACGTGGCTTATTTGTGGTTTATATAGCTTATTCGAAGCTTATTTTGGGCTTATTTCTCTCCTAAATCTCATGTTTCATATTTTGGTTTCAAAAAGATTTAAACTTTGGTTTTCAAACTAGTAAATCTACAACGAGTTTAAGTTTTATTTATAAGAACGTGTTTTAAAAGAGTTGAGTAGAAAAAGTTTCAATCTTTGTGTCTTAAAACCGGTTTCTAGCTTATTAGAGTTGCGTCTTGTGTTAAGCTTTTGAAAATAAGCAATTTCGAATTAAAAACAAGGACGATTTACTTGTGTGATTTAAGAAAAAAAAACGGATTCTAAGTGATTTAACTTATCAAGAGTCTTGCGGTTTAAGCTTTTTGGGATTTATGCGATTTAGCAACTTTTGCTATTTAAACTGTGCGATTTGAACAATCAACCATTTTTAGCTTTTGCGATTTAGCTTTGCGATTTAGCACTTGCAGCTTAACTTGTTCATGCGATTTACCTTGCGGTTTAGGGTTTGTTCAAAAGCTACGATTTAGGGTTTGCGGTTTAAAGAAGCGATTTAAAGTCGCAGCTTGTAGTTTAAGATTGTCGAGGTTGCGGTTTAACTTTCATTGTGTTCCAAACCGTGTTTCGAGCATTAAAAGGGTGAGTTAATTCGGTATTTACTGAGTTAATCCTTGTCGGGTTCATTAGGGTTTTACTTTTAAGAAGAAAACAAGACCTAGGTGGTTTTTGGCAAAATATACCCCTGCATGTAAACTTAAGTGCACCGTTAGTCCTCTGTTATTTCAGACTTAACGATCGTTATCCAAGACTTCCAAACCCTTAACATGAAATTGTCTTGCACCGTTAGTCCCTATTCATCAAGTTACTTATTGGCTGTTAATTTTTCACTTCAATACTTTAACACGAACCGTCTTTCACCGTTAGTCCTTGTAAGCAACAAATCAAACAACCGTTAACAAAGTACTCATCAACAACAACGAATTCATCAATCATAAAACCACAACACTTTTTTATCTATTACGATCCTGTTCACGCACTTTACAATGTCGACTCAACAAGATATCTATGATGCTGGTTCTAAAAACCATCCTCCTATGCTCAATAAAGACAGCTACATTCCATGGTTAAGTCATCTTTTTCGTTATGCAAAGAGTAAATCATACGGGAAATTGCTAGTAAAATCCATTCTTGAGGGTCCGTACCAATACCGAATGATTGAAGAACCCGGTAACCCAGATCGTACAGCTCCTGTACTACCATATTCTCACTTACAGACTAATGATGAACTCACTACAGAAGAAGCAAAGCAAGTTGAGGCTGATGATCAAGCTATTCAAACTATTCTCATGGGTCTTCCTGAAGACATCTATGTTGCAGTAGACAGCTGTAACAGTGCTAAGTAGATCTGGCTACGTGTTCAACAAATGATGAAGGGTACAAATATTGGGGTTTAGAAGAAGGAAGCAAAGTTGCTCAATGAGTTGGAAAGGTTTAGTTTTATAGAAGGGGAATCGATTGAATCATATTATGATCGTTTTGGGAAGTTAATGAATGATTTAGACAGAAACCAACTAACTCTAAAGAACATTGCATGCAATCTAAAGTTTCTCAACTATCTCCAACCTGAATGGAAACATTATGTCAATCTTGTTCATCAAACGATGAAACTACATGAAGTGGACTACAACCAGTTGTATGATTACTTGAAACAGAAGCAGGATGATGTAAATGAGCTTAGAGCAAAAAGACTTGTAAGAACACATTCTCCTTTGGCATTTATGGCAAAAAAACTCAGTCTCCTTACTTATATCGAGTGTTTCACCCAGATTAACCATCAAACATTACCTACATACAACATCTAAAACACAACAACAAATATGTTCAACAACCTCCATTCCACATGAACTACATGCAACAACCAATTAAAAATCCTGAAGACATCTAAGATCCCACAACTGCAATGAACATGACACTTGTACTTATGGCTAAGGCATTTAACTTAAACTACACCACACCAATAAACAACAACCAAAGAATTTCATCATACCCTCGCAACAGACAAATTGCACAACCGAGTATGAATATAGGTCAAGATAGACAGATGCAAATGGTTGGAGGCAATGGTGGGAACTAGTTTAGACAATATACCGGACATAATGCAAGGAATCAGATTAGGTACAATGCAGTGCAGAATGCAGGGATTCAGATTGGTCAGAATGCAGGGAATCTGATTGGGTATAATGCAAGAAAAAATATCGGGAGTCATATTGGGCAAAATGCAGTACTAGATCAGGGTATTCAGAATGTTGGTAATCAGAATAGGCTAACTGCTGTTCTAGGGATTGCAAATCAAAATGAGAATGGAAATGTTGTAGCAGCACAGGCTGAGAATAATGGTAATTAGAACAATGCAAATCAGATCAGGTGTTACAACTGCCAAGGAATGGGTCATTATGCTAGGAACTGCATAGTAAGGCCAAGGAGGAGGGATGATGCTTACCTTCAGACTCAACTGTTGATTGCTCAAAAGGAAGAAGCAGGGGTCCAACTCCATGCTAAGGAATTTGATTTAATGGTTGTTGCTGCTGATTGTGAAGAGATTAAGGAAGTCAACGGGAACTGCGTCTTAATGGACGATTTGCAGCAAGCATCAACATCGGGTACTCAAGCTGACAAAGCTCCAGTCTACCATTCAGATGGATCAGCTGAGGTTATCGAAATTTTTTTATGGTGCGTCGACTCGGGTTGTTCCAAGCATATGACGGGGAATCTGAAGCTGCTCATTAACTTTGTCTGGAAGTTTATGAGAACTGTACGCTTTGGAAATGATCATGTTGTGGCAATTCTGGGTTTTGGCGATCTTCAATGGGGGAACATCTTGATTACACGGGTTTACTATGTTAAGGGTTTGGGATACAATCTATTCTCGGTTGGGAAATTTTTTGATTAAGATTTATAGGTTGCATTCAGAAGGAACACCTGCTTTTTTAGAAATCTAGATGGAGTTGATCTGTTGAAAGGAAATCGTTCTACAAACCTTTACACCATTAACCTCCATGAAATGACCTCTTCATCTCCCAAATCTTGGCTATGGCATCAAAGATTATCCCACATCAATTTTGACACCATAAACACTCTTTCAAAAGACAATCTCGTCACAGGTCTTCCAAAATTTAAATGCACGAAAGATCATCTTTGTCCATCATGCGAGTAGGGAAAAAGCAAAAAGAATCCTACAAACCAAAACCTGTTCCAAATTCTTAGAATAGGCTACACCTCCACCATATGGATTTATACGGACCAATAAGAGTCGAAAGCATCAATGGGAAGTAGTATATTCTGGTGATTGTGGATGACTACTCTCGTTACACTTGAATTCACTTTCTCAGATCGAAATACGAAGCACCAAAAGTGATCATAAAATTTCTCAAGCAAATCCAAATTCTTATACAAGCTCTAGTCATAATCGTAAGAACTGACAACGGAACATAATTCACGATTCAAGTACTTAAGGCTTACTTTAAAGATGTTGGCATTACTCACCAAACGTCGACAGTCATAACTCCTCAACAAAATGGGGTAGTTGAATGAAGAAATCGAACATTAGTGTAAGCTACTTGAACAATGCTGATATTTTCTAGTGCTCCATTATTCTTATGGGCGGATGTTGTAGCTACTGCGTGCTATACTCAAAACCGATCCCTAATTCATACAAGATTCAACAAAACACCATACGAGCTTATTAACAATAGAAAACTGGATATTTTGCTTCTACATGTATTCGGGGCTCTTTGTTATCCCAATAATGATCGTAAGGATATTGGGAAGCTTGGTGCGTAAGGTGATATTGGCTTTTTCATTGGTTATTCTGCTACTTCTTGTCATACAAAGTTTTCAACCGAAGGACAAAGAAGGTGATGGAGACGATGAATGTCACTTTTGATGAGCTTTCAGCGATGGCTTTTGAACAATGTAGTTCAAAACCCGAGCTTCAAGGACGTAATTCTAGACACATCAGTTCAAGACTCGATCTAACTTATGCTCCGTCAACAATAACATCTTAAAAACCAACTGAACGTGATTTGGAAATGTTGTTCGAGACAATGTATGATGATTACATGGGTGGTCAACCGTCAGATGCTACAAGAACTGCTCCCTCTACACCATTAACTCTAAACCTTCAGACACCAAATTCATCTACAACAACTGCTAAAACTACACCAACACCAACAAATTCATCTACAAAGACTCTAGTTTTCGAACCACTTCATAGGATGTTGACGAGCTACAACAACACAGCAACAAACAACACCACCACAACTCCAATCACAAGCAGTTACAGAAAATGACAACAATGTAATGTTCAATGACAACAAGTTCATCAATCCATTTGCTACACCATCCACAAGTTCTGCAGCATCATCCTCTTAATATGTGGATCCGTTAAACATGCACACGTTTTATCAACCGTACCAACATAAATTATATTGGACTAAGGATCATCCTCTAGAACAAGTGATAGGAGAACTCTCAAAACCAGTTTTGACAAGAAATCAGTTATGAACAAATGCAGAAATGTGTATCTATGCACTGTCCGTGAGCACCATGGAACTAAGAAATGTCAAAGAAGCTATAACCGATATTGGACAGATTGAGGCAATGCAAGAAGATATTTTCTAGTTTAAACAGCTTGATGTATGGGAGTTAGTTCCTCATTCGGACAACATAAAACCCTTACTCTGAAATGGTTATTCAAAAACAAGCTCGATGAAGAAAACACGGTCAAAAGAAACAAAGCTACCAAGATATTTCTGGCTTGCGCTGCACACAAATCCTACCCGGATTATCAAATGGACATGAAAACTGCTTTCTCGCATGGGTCATTAAAGGAAGAAGTGTATGTATGTCAACCTGAAGGTTTCATTGATGCTGATCATCCAATTCATCTTTACAAGTTGAAGAAGGCACTATATGGATGACGAACTGTCAAAGTCCTTTGGATGAGAACACGATTAATGGTAGATTCTTTGACCGAGGGCATGGTACGACGAACTGTCAAAGTTTCTTTGGTGAAGTGATTATGTAGAACACCGAGGGCATGGTACGGCGAACTGTCAAAGTTTCTCCTACATAATCACTTCACCAAAGGAACAATCGATCCAATGTTGTTTACAAGATACCATGGCAACGACATCTTTGTGGTCCAGGTCTTCGTAGATGATATTATTTTTGTTTCAACAAACCCTAAATATTCTCAATTATTTGCTGACCTTATGAAAAGCCGTTTCGAAATGTCAATGATGAGGGAAAATAACATTTTTCCTTGGTTTACAAGTTAATAAATCCCCCATGGTATTTTCTTAAACCAGTCCAAATATGTGCTTGAAATACTGAAAAAACATGGAATGGAAAATTGTGATCCTATTGGTACTCCAATGGAGATTAAACACAAACTTGATCTAGATACGAATGGGTCTCCCGTGAATGGTATGAAATATCGCAGCATGATCGGTTCCCTAATGTATCTTACTTCAAGCAAACCGGACATTATACATGCTACTTGTTTATGTGCTCGGTACCAAGAAAAGCCAACCGAGAAGCACCTCAAGGAGGTTAAACGGATCTTTTGTTATCTCCGTGGAACCGTTAATAGGGGTCTCCGATATACGAAGGATTCTGGTTTTGAACTAACTAATTTTTTAGACGTTGATCACGCATGATGTCAGGACACCTTCAAGAGTACTTCTGGAGGAACTCAATTCTTAGTGGAAAAGCTGGTGAGTTGGTCATCAAAAAAGCAAGATTGTACAACGTTGTCAATCGCAGAAGCAGAATATGTTTCTCTATCCGCTTACTATGCTCAAGTCCTTTGGATGAGAACACGATTAATGGATTATGGTTTCCACTTTTACAAAATCCTAATCTATTGTGATTCAAAGTCAGCTATAGCCATATCCTGCAACCCAGTCCAACACTCGAGAACTAAACACATAGATGTCTGCTACCATTTCATAAAAGAGCACGTGGAAAAGGGTACGATTGAACTGTATTTTGTTAAGACCGACTACCCACTGGTGTTGGGATTAAAAGACTTCTTGATGATCTTAGAGTTACTGCTGTTAAGTTAATGCTGCTGGTGTATAAGTTACTACTGCTAGTGTTTAGAGTTAATGTTGCTGGTATAAAGTTACAACTGCTGAAAGATTACAACTGCTGAAAGGATAAAGACTGCTCAGAGAAGATAAAGATTGCTTAAAGATCAAGATTACTTAGTTTATAAGGATTGTTATTTATAGAATAGATCTTTAGGAATATTCTAAGTTTTTGTAATATATTGTAAATCGACTAGGACTCCTTGGTGTATAAAAGGAGGACCTAGGGTATAGAGTTTTATGTATCAAAAACGAGTCATTCATAGAATTGTCATAGCTTCAAGGTTTTGTAACCCTAATACTAGTTAGAGTATTCGTATTAATATATTGAAGCTTTTGTTTGTTAATCTGTGTGTTCATTAGAATTACTGTTTCATTGAAGAATTCTTCTTATATTAAAGATTAGATTCCACATAATCTTTAGTATTATCAAACAAAGTTTCTATCATAAGTTGTGTAGGATTTATCTTGCATAACTAAACCTTACACAAGCTAAGGAATTAAAGATCCATTCAAGTGGGATCAACAAGTGGTATCAGAGCTTGTTGCTTTGAGAAACTTTGCTAAGAAGACATAGATCAAGACTCACTACATATGGTGGCTGCATCAAAAGTGCCTATGCTCAAACCAGGTGAGTATGAGCTTTGGAGGATGAGGATGGAACAATACATCCAGATGATTGATTATTCTCTATGGGAAGTCATAGAGAATAGGAATGCACCTCCAGTAACAAAAGTTGTTGAAGGTGTTGAGACTACAATTGCTCCTTCAACTGCTGAAGAAAAGGCACAAAGGAGGTTAGAACTGAAGGCAAGAAGCACTTTATTCATGGGCATCCCTAATGAACATCAATTGAAGTTTAACTCCATCAAAGATGCTAAGTCATTGCTGCAGGCTGTTGAAAAAAGGTTTGGAGGGAATGCTGCTACTAAAAAGACTCAGAGGAATCTTCTAAAGCAGCAGTATGAAAATTTTACTGCATCTAGCTCAGAGGTATTAGATCAAACCTTTGATAGGCTTCAAAAGCTTATCAGTCTGTTGGAGATTCATGGTGAAAGTATCTCACAAGAAGATGTGAATTAGAAGTTCTTAAAAAGTCTGTCACCAGAATGGAACACACATACCATTGTGTGGAGGAACAAGCCTGAGATAGATACACTAACCTTGGATGATCTTTATAACAACTTGAAGATCTATGAACCAGAGGTCAAAGGGACATCAATCTCAAACACAAACACATAAAACGTAGCCTTTGTGTCCTCAAACAGCACCAGCAGTACAAATGGAGCAGTTAATACTGCTCATGGTGTTACAACTGCTAGCACTCAAGCTACTATTGTTAACTCAACAACAATTGATAACTTGAGTGATGTTGTTATCTATGCTTTCTTTGCAAGTCAACCATACAGTCCACAACTTGACAATGAGGACTTGCAACAAATTAATCCTGATGATTTAGAAGAGATGGACTTAAGGTGGCAGATGGCTATGCTAATAATGAGGGCAAGGAGATTCTTGAAGAACACTGGAAGAAAGCTTACTGTGAATGGTACTGAAACCTTTGGGTTTGATAAGTCTAAGGTGGAGTGTTACAACTGCCACAAAAAGGGATACTTTGCAAGAGATTGCAAGGCTCCAAGGAACCAAGAAAACAAGAATAAGGAGAACACAAGAAGGGTTGTGCCAGTAGAGACAACTACTTCCAATGCTTTGATCTCATGTGATGGTCTTGGTGATTATGATTGGAGTGATCAAGCAGAATAAGGTCCAACTAACTTTGCACTCATGGCTTACTCTTCTACAAGTTCTAACTCTAAGGTATCTACTGATTGAAACTGTTCATCATCTTGTTTGGAAAATTTTAAAATTCTTAAAGAACAAAATGAACAACTGTTAAAAGACTTAAGGACATCTAAGATAAATGCTATTACTTATAAAAACAGGTTTAGAGTCTATAGAAGCAAGACTTCTAGTTTATAAGAAAAATGAGTCTAATTATGAATAAGATATCAAGCTCTTAAAACGTGAGATTTATTTAAAAGACGTAGCCATTACAGAGCTTAGGAGAAAGTTAGAACTGACTCAAAAACAAAAAGATGAAATTCAGCTAACAATAGAAAAACTTGAGAATTCATCTAAAAGCTTAAGCAAACTAATATACTGTCAGATAGTTGATAAGTGCAAAACAGGTTTAGGGTATAATGGTGTTCCACCTCCCTATACAAGAAACTTTATGTAACACCCCCAAATTCAGGTAGCAGCGGAATGGTAACAATGGGATGTTACGTCAAAGTACAACAATCAAGATATAAGAAACGACCTTAAATGGACGTTTTAAGATAAGATTTCATTCGATGCCATAGCAA
>BQNB010080254.1:0-29987 GCA_026074375.1 Tanacetum coccineum
CTTGCCCATACGGAACCTTTGCCTACCGCCACATGCCCTTTGGCCTCTGCAATGCACCAGGCACATTCCAGAGATGTATGATGGCAATCTTCCACGACATGATCGAAAAATGGTGCTTAACCTACATTTGAGGAAGTGTTTATGGATGACTTTTCGGTTTTTGGAAGTTCTTTCTCTACATGCCTAACCCATTTGGAAAAGATGCTTAAGCGGTGTGAAGACACCAATTTAGCTCTAAACTGGGAGAAAAGCCATTTCATGGTTAAGGAAGGCATTGTTCTTGGACATAAAATCTCCAAGTCGGGAATTGAGGTCGATCGAGCTAAGATTGACGTTATCGCAAAACTCCCTCACCCGACTACTGTAAAAGGTGTCCGTAGTTTTCTTGGGCATGCCGGGTTTTATAGAAGATTCATCTAGAATTTCTCAAAAATAGCCCGTCCCATGACGGGTTTTATAGAAGATTCATAGTTTTCTTGGGCATGCCGGGTTTTATAGAAGATTCATCCAGAATTTCTTGGGCATGCCGGGTTTTATAGAAGATTCATCCAGAATTTCTCAAAAATAGCCCGTCCCATGACCCATTTGCTTGAAAAAGAGACTCCGTTTTATTTCTCTAAAAAAGAATCTAACCGAGGCTCCAATCTTGATTGCCCCAGACTGGAATGAACCATTTGAACTTATGTGCGATGCAAGCCCGCCACCGATGGCAAACCAAATCAGACCACTCGGTTTTCCTCTCGGCAAACGCACCAGGATCTTGTTGTTGTTGTTGTTGTAGACGACGAGCTTTAGAACGAGTGCGCATGCACTAAAATAGAAAACAAGAAGAGTATTTTTGGTTTTCTTTTTTTTTTTAATAGTTTATTCACAATCTATTTTAAACGGACAGGAACCTAAAACTAGACAACTTGAACCCAAATAATCTACTTACTTCACGATAGCTCTCAAAAAGATAAACACACAGGTGAGCGGAGGAGTAGGAATAGCGCGAAGCTTATTTCTCCTTTCGGGTCGTAGTTCCTAGGAACAACCCTCCTTATACCTACTTCACAAACCGGGAAATCCTGGACATTCAACACAAAGCACAAAAAACATGGACAAAACACGGGTGATGGAAAATGTAAAGTTGGGAACCAATAAGTTCACCGGAAGTTATTATGATAATACCTCATTGAGATATTATATTTGTAATTTACAAATTTGGGAATTTTATTTCTTTTATGGAACAATGTTTTTATATTTTTGGTTATTTCTTTTGTTTTATATGAAAATTATACTAAAAAAAGAAATTGAAAATATTTTGTACTTTTTATGTTTTTAATAGAAGAAAATATGCACAAAAGATGTAAACACAAAATTGGCAAAGTAACGAAATTCCGTTTTCAAAGCACTCCCCGCAAATAAAAAACAGCGGCGCCAAAATTTGACCCGCCAAAACTTACTCCTTAAAACTTATCTATATATGATATAAATACAACAAGGATCAGAATTCGCGAGTGCAAGAAAACCGGAAGCAGTATAGAGTGTTCCCGGGTCGTTATGTCCCAACGAGGCTGGAATGGAAAATCGAAAGACGATTGATGATTGGTGTTTTAATGTAACAAGGAATGATTTGGAACTAATTTTGAAAGCAAATGCACATAAGAATAAGCAAAGAAAACAAGCTAGAACAAGGATAAAAGCTAGGAATGGCAAAAACACTTAAAACTTTAAACTAAGACACAAAAAAACCAAATAAACTTAAGACAAGTTTAAATAAGCTAATAGACTCTAAATAAGCAAATACAAAAAGGCAATTAAGCTAAATTAAACAAGATAAACACAACAGTACTAACAATAGTACTAACAGTATTAACTACCAGTATTAACTTGGAGTTAGTACTGCCAGCTTTGAGTTAATATTGTTAGCTTAATGTTAGTACTGCTAGGCTAACAAAACATAAAGAAACAATAAATAAGCTAACAAGCTAAAACAGAAGCTCACCTAACCTTAATAAGCACTTAGTAATAGAAATAAGCAACTAGAATAAACCAAAATAACAAATAAGCTAGAAAACTAAAACTGATACATTATTGAGAATACTTTTAAAAAGGAAAATAAACTTAAATAAGCAAACAGTAAAGGAAAATGGTTTAATCTACTCTAAAAAGCTAAGGAAATCTTAAACAAGCTGAAATGATAAGCTGATAATCTAAAATGAACCACCAGTACTAACAGTTTTAACTAACAGTACTAACTTGGAGTTAGTACTGCTAGGTTTGAGTTAGTACTGTTAGTGTTAGTTAGTACTGCTACCTTTGAAATTCAAGAAAATGAACTAGCAGTACTAACTTGGAGTTAGTACTGGTAGCTTTATTTTAGTGCTGTTCCAAAAGTGAACTAGCAGTATTAACTCAAAATTAACAGTTTTATCAAATAAACTAACAGTGCTAAGTAAGAAAGTAATACACAACACTTTTCAACTAGCAAATAAGCAAAATAAGCACTAAAACAGTTCTGCAGAAAATAAGAACAATAAGAAAAAGAGAAACTTACACCACCCTTGCTCAAAACAGGGTCCAAGACAAATGAATCTACATAAGCTCTAGCTTGTATAAAGACAAGCAAGTTAGAGAGTCCATAAGCCCATCCAGAACTGTCTTAACCTCCCATAACCTTAAGCAGTGGTAAAAGAGCGTTGAACACAAAAACAAAATATTAAGAAACTTAACACTGGTATTGACTATAAAAACTTTAAAAAAACTAACAACTAAACTTAACCAAAAAAACTGACACTTACTCTGTAAAAAACTAACTTTCAAAAAAACTCTCTAAACTCTGTATAAAAAACTAAAAAACTTAAAAACTAAAACTACTTAAACATCTCACTAACTAACTATCTAGAGAAAAAAAAAAACTCGACTACATTTTAAACTTAAAAAAACTTCTCCATTTAACTTCTTTCTAGAAACTGTAAAACTAAAAACTCTAAACTAAAAACAAAAACTACTACTAAAAACTAAAAAACATTTTACTTAAGACAAAACTAACTCATACTTAAAAAAAAAAAAACAAACCTAACTATTCTGTACTAAAGCTTTAAAAACTAACTTTATACTAGCAAACATAAAAACTTACTTCTTTTTAAAACAATTTGAAACTCAACCATAAAAAAACCTTACCTTAAAAAAAAACAAACAAAAGCTCTCAAAACTATTAAACTACTAACTAAACTAATCAATACGAACTAAACTTAAACTTACTATAAAAAACTAAAAAAACTAAAAAAAAACTATTAAAAATAAACTGAACTAAAACGTTACTAGGAACTGCATAAAAAAAAAAAAAAACCAAAAAACAAAACTCAAAAACTACTAAAATTAAGACTAAAAAAAAAAAAAAACTTTTAAAAAACTCTTTACAAAACCTTTAAAAAACTACTACAACTAAACTCTAAAACTAAGATTTATAAAAGCTGACAAAACTCTAACTTACTTAAACTAACTTTAATTCAATAACTTACTTTTAAAAACTTTACATCTATAACTCTTCAACTACTTAGAAAAAACTTGATATCTTATTTAAACTTATATAAAAAAAAAAAAACATAAACTGTACTGTTTAATAACTAACTCATAAATACTACTGCATTGGAAACTAAACTTGTACTCTATTAAACTAGTTAAAAACTAACTCATAACTAAAAAACTATACTACTTTGGTGTCTATACTTACTTGAAAAAAACTAACAAAACGTAAAAAACTTCTAAAACTAATTGTAAACTTCTACTAACTAACAAGACAACTATTCAAAAACTTATAACTTTCAAGAGACTTTCTATCTGTATACTCAACCTAAAAACTCTTATAAACTACCTACTAAAACTCAACTTACTTGAAACTAGTCTAACTAAATTTCTATAAAAAAAACTGAAAAAACTACACTAAAAACTAAACTAACTAAAAACTTCTTCTTACTTAAAAATAAAACTACTCTACTTAAAACTAATAACTCTACTATAAAAACTAACTAAAAACTAAACTTAATAGCTTATTCTATTAAAAACTAAAAAAACTAAAAACTCTTCTCTACTAAACAAAACTTACTAAAACTAAAAAAAAACTACTAAAACTTTATACTCATATTACAAAACACTTAAAACTAAAAAAACAAAAAACTTATGTCTAACTAAACTTACTTTCTTAAAAACTGACAAGAACTCTTATAAACTGTAAACTAAAAAAGTCACCTAAAAACTACTAAATACAACTAAACTCTAACCTCATCTTAACTATGAAAAACTTTAAAAAACTAACTGTATAAAAACTTATAACTTCTGACTCAAAAACATTACTTAAACCCGCTTAAAGACACTAACTATCTACTGTCCTTAAACAAACTATTGACAAAACTTCCTCTTAAAAAAACTAAACTCTAATCCCTTATCAAAAAAAAAAAAAAACATAAACTAAACTACTAAAAACTATACAAACATTAACTTCTCATGACACTAACAAAAACTATACTACTCTGAAAAAAACTAAAAAAACTAAAACTACTCATAACTAACTTATAAAACGCTCTAAAACACTTCTAAACTATAAAAAACTTACTAACTTAACAACTTGACTTATTTCTAACTCTACTAGCAAACTAAACTTTTTTAACTCTAAAAACAATTACTCTAAAAAAAAAAAAAAAAAAAATATCTTACTCTCTTAACAAACTTGTAGACTTACTATGAAAAAAACTTAACTTAACTAAAAAAAAACTCTTAAAACACTACTGTCAATAAACTTAAAACTAAAATAACTGATTTAACAACTATCTGATTAAAAAACTAAAAAAAAACTTATAACACCTCACTATAATTAAACTAATAAACTTACTTCTAAATTAATACTATAAAAACTTAACTTATTTGGTATTTTTACCAATTTGTGAATTTTATTTTTATGGACAATGTTTTTATATTTTTGGTTTTTCTTTTGTTTTTAGACGATAATTATACTAATAAAAGAAACTGAAATTTTTTTTTGTACTTTTATGTTTTTATAAAGAAAATATTCACAAAACTAAACACAAATTGTCAAACGTAACGATATTCTGTTTCAAGCGCTCCGCGGCAACGGCGCTAAAATTTGACTAGCGCAAACTCACCTCTTAAAATCTATCTATATATGATATAAATACAACAAAGGATCAGAATTCGCGAGACCAAGAAAACCAGAAGCAGTATAGAGTGTTCCCGGGTCGTTATGTCCCAACGAGGCTTGAATAGAAAATCGAAAGACGATTGATGATAGATGTTTGAAAATGACAGGGATAAGATTATGAATTGGCACTAACACTGAATAAGCAAATGACCTCAAAGATAAACAAGGAAAAGAAACTAGAACAAGAATCAAAACTAGAAAAGGCAAAAACGCTTAAAACTTTTATTACTAAGGCACAAATAAGCTCAAATCAACTTAAGACAAATTAAATAAGCTAAACTAACTCTAAATAAGCAAATACAAAAAGCAATTAAGCTAAATTAAACGAGATAAACACAACAGTACTAACAACAGTACTAACAGTATTAACTACCAGTACTAACTTGGAGTTAGTACTGCTAGCTTTGAGTTAGTACTGTTAGGTTAAGGTTAGTACTGCTAGCTTTGAGTTAGTACTGTTAGGTTAAGGTTAGTACTGCTAGGTTAACAAAACTCAAAGAAACAATAAATAAGCAAACAAGCTAAAACAAAAGTTCCACTAACCTAAATAAGCACTTTAGTAATAGGAATAAGCAACTAGGATAAACCAAAATGACAAATAAACTAGAAAACTAAAACTGATACATTATTGAAAATACTTTTGAAAAGAAAAATAAGCTTACTCCTAAAAACAATAAAGGAAAATGGTTTAATCTACTCTAAAAAGCTAAGGAAATTTTAAGCAAGCTGAAATAATAAGCTGATAAGCTAAAATGAACTACCAGTACTAACAGTTTTAACTGACAGTACTAACTTGGAGTTAGTACTGCTACCTTTGAAATCCAAGAAAATGAACTAGCAGTACTAACTTGGAGTTAGTACTGGTAGCTTTAAGTTAGTGCTGTTCCAAAAGTGAACTAGCAGTACTAACTTGGAGTTAGTACTGGTAGCTTTAAGTTAGTGCTGTTCCAAAAGTGAACTAGCAGTACTAACTTTAGGTTAGTACTGCTAGTTGAAAATACTCCTTAAAAATCATTTTTTTCTTTCAAACTAATTAAAAACAGATTATCTATTAACAAAATAAGACACTTATAAGCAATTATGATTAAGATTAAGCACTTAAATAAGCTGAAATGGCCTAGCAGTGTTAACTTATAACTAGCAGTTTTAACAAATAAACTAACAGTACTAAGTAAGAAAGTAATACAAAACACTTTTCAACTAGCAAATAAGCAAAATAAGCACTAAAACAGTTCTGCAGAAAATAAGAACAATAAGAAAAAGAGAAACTTACACCACCCTTGCTCAAAACAGGGTCAAACAAAAAGTCTACAAGCTCTAGCTTGTATTAAACAAGCTAGTGAGAGTCCATAAGCCCATCCAGAACTGGCTTATCATCCATAACATAAGCTGTGGTATATTTGAGAGTGATATTTGTGATTTTCTCTTAACTACTTAACTTTTTTATCTTACTTAATGAAAACAGCTTATAAGTAAGCTGTGGTAAGAGCTTTTTGAACACAAAACAATATGATTAAGAAACTTAACACTGGTATTGTAAATTGACTTAAAAACTTCAAACTTGCATTAATCTTGAAAGTGTTACAAAGATGAAAGTAAAAGCTGTAAATGACTTGAAATTTAAGCTAAGATTAAAAACTAATTAGTTACTAAAAACTTAAAAGAAAAACTAGATGCCTCAAAGGCTTACAAAAGGCTCTTATATATAGCCGAAGTCTTCATCTCTTGGACTTGTAGCTTGTGCTTCTTTGGAGAGAGCAAAAACAAGGGTGCTTGTTGTGTGAGGGGGATCAAAAGCAAATCCCAGCCTTTGATTTCTTTTTAGCTTCTTTGGAGATAATCTCAGCCATCGAAATGCTTTGGGAATGGTGAGGGATTGCCAACATGGCTTTTATACAACTGGGATGGGTTAGTAGGGTGGATGAAATGATTTTGGCTAGGGAGAGAAATGGCTTTGCAGGGAAAAAAGTATGGGACGACAACCCAGTTGTAACTGGGTTTGTTGGGCGGGAAAGAAGGCTTTAGGGTAAGTTGGCAGTTTGGTCCCCTCAAGTTGTATAACTTAAATGTAATCTCTACCCGGTTTGCAACTTTGATCCCTCCTTTCTTATAACTTTGTAATACAACTTTAGACTTGGCAGTTTTAGCCCCTCAAGTTGTATAACTTCATTTTGATGACTTTTGACTTTGCCCTTTCCACTCCGTGCTTGGATTTGTTTGTCTTTGGCTTTCTTTTTGTTCTTTTCTTGAATATCCGTTCCTGCACAATACAAATGCAAACATACAAATACAATGTATTTTTGGTATGTTTTTATTCATTTAGGATCGCTTAATATGAAAAATGGTATGTGTAATTAAATACATATCAACGACCTCTAAATGTCGTTTGAAAAGTGATCTCGTTGATATTCTTGAAATTGATATAACATTTGTCCCATATTTGCATCACAGTGAAAAGCTTGAAAGCAATACAACGAGATTTGATCATTTGAATATAAGTAAAAATCCATGAATGAATCTTGTCAAATTTAGACTCCAATGCACATCAAGTAAGCCAAGCATCTAATTCACCTGAGAAAAACATGCTTAAAAGTGTCAACATAAAGTTGGTTAGTTCATAGATTTTTATAACTGTAATTGTTGAAAATCCAAAGATTAAAAGTATGCATTGACCATTTCAATCCTTATATTGTCACCAAAAACTTATAATGTAGGGAACCGCAAGTTTTCTCATGATAACTGCAACCGATGCAACTATCACAACATTGTAAAATACGTTTCCTAAGCTCATGACACAAAAATCGACTTGATTGAATGCAATATTAACTATTGCCACATTGCCCGTGATGATGTCTAACCGTAAAATCCTAAATCCGACATGGTATTCCCCAAAACCCAAATTATTAAAAAACTAAAATAAAAATTTTCAAACACAACAAAAGTTCGTTGTCTGGTAAAACAGCACTGTGTGCGCTACTCACCCAAATAGGGAGGTCAATCCCATATCGTTCTATTTATATAACATTCGCGCTCGCCACTGAAGAATTTAAAGTTCATGATAATGGGTAGAGGGTTATCGTACCTTAGGAAAAAAACGATAACTAATGTAAAAATGTACACTTGCGTCCAAAGAAGAAATAACTATTTTGTTCATAAACAACTTTAAGTACTTAACTCTATAAGTAGAAAGAGTATGATAGAAATCAAACAATCGAGTTTGTAATGAGTTGTGAAATCAAGTATATAAACCACGTGTGTAAAAGAGTATGTAAGAGATTGTATATGAATATGTAAACAAGTTATAACTAGCATGCATTCTCCCCCAAGATTTGTAAAGTAATTGTAAAACAAGTAAAAGAGGGGCTATAAACTCACATCGATGTTGTAGAACGATTGGCGGGAATACGCATATTAAGCACAAGACAAAACGGAAACTGGAACGAATCGACCAAGAAGTTGCGGTTTATCTTAACGGCTAAGTCCCACTAGCCTAGGATAATGTACTTGGGTTTTCTGATGGATGATTACATCAGCGCGACATGTTGATAAAAGATTTAGATTTAAAGTTGTAATAGTTTGGTGGTTGGTTAAATAAAGTAAATCAAAAAATAAACGCAAAGTATGTAATATATTCATACCGTGAATTATATAACAAAAGCAAACCATCAAATAAATAATTGAGGTATATAATACGTTGCAAGTATTATATCAAGGATGTGAGAAAATAATTGTAACAATATATATCGACACATTTTCAAAAATCACCAATTAACTTATTAAAATGTCCTTGCATAATAATAAACGCACGTTTTTAAGTTACGAATTATGTAAACCATGTTTTTAAAGCTTTTACGAAAGTTATGATTATATAACTTCATTCTTTTATCAGATTTCTAAAATAATAGAAATTATAGTGAAAATTACTAAGTATAGTAATTTTAAAGATTTTTCGCCATGACCTATTCGTTTATAAGACGTTTCCATTTTTACCAAAACTCAATGTTTTTCCCTTTTCAATCAATCTATTGCTGCAAATACACGCGTATTTCAATATATATATATATATATATATATATATATATATATATATATATATATATATATTATATATATATATAATATATATATTATATATAAGATTGTGAATAAATAATACTTTATTTAACCGTTTACCAGCATTTTGATCCGATTTTATATTTATAAAATCTTATGTTATATTTATTAGCCGATTTGTATAAACCAAACGCACTCTTTGTGCGGTTTCTGCCAAACCAAACACACCCTTGTGTATTTCTGCTATCCCAAACGCACCCCTTACTGTATTTTTGCTATCCCAAACACACCCCTTTGGTGTTTTTGTTATCCCAAACACACCCCTTGGTGTATTTCTGCTATCCCAAACACACCCTTATTGTGTTTCTTCTATCCCAAACACACCCTTATTGTGTTTCTGCTATCCTAAACACACCCCTTGGTGTTTTTGTTATCCCAAACACACCCTTATGGCATTTCAGTCAATCCAAACGGCACCTATACGTTTTTTCTACTAACCCCAAGCGCACCCTTGACTGATTAACCTATAACTAAACGCACCCTATATGTTTTTCTACTAACCCCAAACGCACCCTTGGCTAATAAAGCTATAACCAAATACACCCTAATTGCTATAACAAAACCAAACGCACCCGTGTGGTGTTTATAACAAACCATATGCACCTTGATGGGTTTTAAACAATCAAACGCATCCTTGTTGTTGCCATATAAAACCAACGCACCTTTATTCGATATAAAGCAAAAACAAACACACCCTTGAGGTGTTCGGTCGAGATCAAACGCACCCATAGGGTGGCTGTTACAAAAGTCAACGCACCCTAGTGGTGTTATAAACAATCGAACGCACCCTCAAGGTGATTAGAACAATCAAACGCACCCTTGGTGCTGCTAAATCACAAACCAACGCATCATAATGTGAAAACCAAAACGCACCATTTGTGGTGTTTATAAAACCACACGCACCCTATACGTGTTACAATAAAATCAAATGCACCCTTGACGATGTGGTCGATGGTGGTGCGTGGCGATGATGATGTCGGTTGGGAGATGGGGGTGATGAGGTGGTTCAGATGATGGTGATGATGACGGATCTGTGGTGGGGTAGATGGTGGTAACGAGGGTGGTGGTGGTTGTGGTTTGGTGTGGCTGCCGAAAATCTCGCAAGAGGACGATGGGGGCGCCGGAAAATATAAGTGGAGAAATGTGTGTGTGAGTGTGATATATAAAAATGAAAAATGAGAAACCTAATTATTTTTATATATATAAATTATAAAGTTATAAAAGAAAAAGTGGCAAGTCCAAAATAGATGAGGATTAATTTTGTAAATATTTCTACAGGGACCAAAAGTGTAACTTTTATTAAATAATGGTTCGGGTCTCGTTTAGGCCACTTAACGGATGATTTAAAATATGAAACTGGCGCCATTATGTTTCAAATTATTTTTCCACTAAAAATGAGTATTTAATTGATAGTATATCTTAAAATTTTTATAACATTTATAAAAAAATTTGTTATTTATTTGGTAACCCGGTTATGCCTTGTCCAAAAATAAATATGAATTTTAACTCGGATATTCGCGTTTTAAACAAACACTTTTGAAAAAAAAATGCCAGTTGTTACAGTACCTACCCCTTAAAGAAATCTTGTCCCGAGATTTAATTCGTGTTTATCGATTGTGTGACCAAGAAAAGATTTAAAATTTAGTAACCAGATTTTTTTTAAACATGGCATTGATAACTTTAGTCAGCAAAATTTGATGTTTGAAAACGGTCGTGAACAGTGACCTCCAACGGTCACTGAATAGTGGCCAACGGTCACCCCTTCCTATTTAAATACTAAATTTTTATCCTCCATTTCTCCACACAACACTAACCTTTCACTTAAAATTTTCTCTTATCAAATCCTAAAAAATGTTGCATATCATCACACTCTTGGCGATGGTGAGCGCGGTGTATAACAAACAACAAATTTCATCAATGTAATTACCACTTATGATATTTATAAGAATCATTTTCAGGGGAAATTTTTTGTTTTATTTCATGTCAACTATATAACACCCTGTGTTTTCAAGTCTTTGACGACGTCGATAACTATGCTATTTATTTTTAGTGTTGTACGCATTTGCTTGTGATTTCATGAATTAAGTTTAAATCGCGTAAGCTAAAAAAATTAGCGTTCAATGTAAACGGGCATCAAACAATTAAATGTTTACATCAAGCAAGGGTTATATAATTATTTTGAGGATAATTATTAACTTTGTTCATTTTATTTTTATCGGATACATAAAGAGTATACGTTTCGCGATAAATTGCGTTTAGGCACTCCCGGAACCACCAAAACTTTTCTACGCTTCAACAAATACTCACTTTTATACCCAATACATAAAAATTACAAAATATATCATCTATATCCTATGTTTGCCGAAATTCTTGCCAATTATACAAGTGTTATATGAAAAACTCTTCCTTTGGTCAAATGTACACCATACTTCTTTATTTCCTAGCCATACCTTGCTTACTTTGACTAAAGGTTCCATCCTAAAGACCATCCTAAGACCATACTTGTCTCTTGACTACACTATTGCACCTTTTTGGTCATCTATATCTTATATACATACATTGCATAAAAGAGATAACACTTACATGCATTAACACTTTGTAAAAATCAAACATAACCTCCCTTTTTGCTCTCTATTGCTCACGGCATCAACCCCCCCCTACACAAACCTATATCAATTTTTATACAACCCATACACTTCTATATACATCTATCCCAAGATATTCTAAGGTGTTTCCATCCATTGAATCACCATTTACAAAGTATTAATCAAGAAAAGGAAGCTAGGGTTTTTGTTAAGAAGATAAGGGTTTTCTTAAGTGCAAGCTTGGTTTTTAAGGCTAAACACGGGTTTAGCATTTGTTTCTCATCATCATCATACCTCATAAGGTTTACTGAACTCTTATGTCTTATGATAAATTTCATTGTTATGATAGATTATTCTATTTAGCTTAAATCACCATTTAGGATTATGTATCATGTAAAAAAGGAAGTTTTTTATGTGTTGTCTATCATTAATGTACACTTTTATATACCTTATGATGTTAATGACATCATGTTAAAATGGTCACATAAATGATTTACACTCTTGATTAAGTATGAAAATGATTATGGGTTAATTAGGGTTTTTATAGTTTCATAATATGTTTCAATATAAAGAAATACATAAGACATGTTAATATTAATTATGGATTCATATTAATGTTACTTGAACACTAAATGAAGTATATCTTGGATGAAATACACTTGTAACACTTGTTTATGGTATAATATGATTATGAAAAAACTTTGTAAATTAGGAGATTTCATAAGTAAAGATTCTGATATTAAGTATTATCATACCGGATTTGTTAACCTTGGTATCTTGTACATATTGGGACTATTATGGACACATGGACCCCAATTATATATATGATATTATAAAACATATGATATATAGACCTTGTGGTAAATACACAAATGTGTTAAAGATAAAGAAAAGGTTAATAATGGACTAACAAAACTTAACCAAACATGCTGTCCAAATTCGATTTTAACATACCCATTTTATATTTTTATAAGATAATTACAATTCACGAGATTTCCGAAAAGGTAAGAATTGTTTTAAAGGATTTAATAACGAATAAAGTTACGTTAAAACGAGTTATACGTTTATAAACGGAGTCGTAATGAATTTTTATAAAAACATTTTTATAAAATTTATAACAGAAGTATTGATATTTTTAACAAATATTACATATTTTTTAGGATTCCAAAATGATAAGTCATTATTTTTTCAATTTATAACGAAACGAGTTTTGAATTTCACGAGTGTAAGACAATTAATACTTTTATAAAACTATTTTTATAAAAGTTACTATTCATGACAGAAAGTTATATTTTTGTAAACCTCATAAAATTATAGAACTTTCAAAAACGAGAACGTCCTCGAAAGAATCGTTAAAAACGGAGCTATAACGAATAAAATACGACGTTTACGGGTTTTACGGCAATTAAATCGATAAAAATATACCTAAGGTCTGATGTGAACAGTAATTTCACTGTTACAGTGGTGTCGAAATATCGAAAATGTCAATTTATGATAACCTTCTTATTACGATAGATGGGCATAAGAACGCGAGAATCGGCCTTAAAAGCAAAAGTTATTGCAGTTTTCTACTAAAACGGTATTATAAACGTTTTAACTTGTTTTAAAAACACAATTTACAAAACCATTAGTTGGTGTTTGAGACTATATAGAAATATTATGCGGTTATCAAAGTACTATATCTATTGGGAGTTTCATAATGAGGCCTCTTCGGATGGCGTTTCGAGGAGTTTTGTTTTACGATTTAAGTGTCCTAACTCCTCGATTCGGTCATGTCATGGACCTCTTTAATTCAACTTGATAGCTCCCTTACCAACGATAGTACGATGTAAACAACTATAGGATTATATTATGTTATCAATTAAGTAATCGGTAATTATAAGGACCTTAATCTAATTTAGGTTGCATTGATCATTTCGCGTGGCGCGTTATTTGTGATACACTTTGCATTACCTCACTCCAAGGTGAGTTTATAGCCCCACGTTTACTTGCTTTGTTCTTTTACAAAGTTTTGGGGTGAAAAAACATGCAATGCTTTACAATTGGACACAAGTGGTTAAGTTTCATGTTAATGATTATGTGTTGCATATGTAGCGATAACCCATATCGGAGCCATATCATGAACTGTAAATTGCGGGATTGGTGAGCACGAATGTTATTAAAGAATCTATTGGGTTTGAAACCCCGTTAGGGTGATTAGCTATCACTGGTACAATACGATACGTATACCATGTCGGAATATAGGATGTTGCTGTTAGACATCACCACGGAGCAATGTAGGCCATTAATTTGGTATCCATACACGTTCAGTTCAGTTGGTATGAGCTTTAGAGAACGTGTTACAATTTATTATTGATGTCATGCTTATGTTGCTTTTATCATAACAACTTGGAAATCTTGTGGTCCTACAATTTATGATTTTTCAAAACTATGAATTCATGAAACCATATTGTTGACGTTTTAAAGCAATGTTTTTCAGGGGTTCAATAAGCACAAGGTGCGATGGATACATGGTGGGTTTTGATTGGATGTTTGCATTAAAGATTTGTGGCATTTCATTTTGTTATTGTTATGGACCTAAAAAATCTTTGGTATTTGATAAGTGAACAAGTTAAGCTTCAGGTTATGTAACAACTACTTTGTTTAAATCCAATGTATCATTTTCAAACGACTTTTTGGTTCGTTCTTATATATCTTGTGCTGTTGATCTTGAAGTAACACGCCCCGGACCCTTATTCCGCTGCGACCCAATTTGGGGGTGTTACAAACTATGTAACGTAACTTACATAGCAAAGTAAACGAGCTCACGCAACTACAATTGCCAACTATATCTATGTTTATATCAAATAAACATCCTAATATGTCAAGTCTATATTCTAATATCAACTTTACCATGTACGTTATCCATTTAATACAAAACGAACATTATACGTTAACGTTTGTACCAAAACCCTAATTACATGTAATGTTTAAATACAAAATAAATGTACAAGCTTCCAAGGCATATGTACAAGTTACCTAAGCACAAAATTTGAATACCTTTCCCTCCAAAACCAAGGTACAACCCTCATAAAGCCTAAGTACAATTCAATAATGCATGCTATTCAATATATGTATTTTTCCCTCCAAATTCTTTCTAGTTTCGTGCAACCTTTTAGCACGAGTTATAAGCTTTCAAGGCATAACATTTAAACATAAATTTCCCTCTATTTCACTCCATGTACTCGTCCTAAATCCTAAAACCCTAGCTCAAAACCCTTAAAAACCCTAAAACCCTATTTCGAACCAAACAACCATATAAGCCAAAACATGTACACACTTCAAAACTCACCATTTAAAATCAAAACCATACTCAAATCATGTACCAGCTGAGCTAAGGAAAAGAAGAAAGATCCTAAAGATTAGTTTAGAAGCCAAGGATAAGAAGAAAGAAGCATATTGATTCGTCTCATAAAGATTTCGAAGCCATTCGGACCCATTACAACCAATCGAGCCCTAGTTAGCTTCTCTATTCATTCCGTAAGCTATTTATATGTTTTAAATCCTTAATAAGCTCTTCTATATCATTAATAAGCTATAAGTAAAAGCTATTGAACCGTAAGCTACTCGTTGGTTTTTCCTAAACCAAACGAGCCCTTGAAAACCTTAAAAACCCGAATTCGTGAAACCTAATAAGCTAAATCCATAAGCTGTCATAATAAGCTATTCTAATAAGCTTCATTATCATTTTTACACACTTAAGCTCTAAGCTTTCGGTTTATTATTACAAAACCAAACGCACCCTTTTTGAGTTTTCAAGCTCATAAGCTCATTTCATAAGCTATAAACTTATTAAATCTACAAAAACTAACTTATTTTTAGCTTATTGCGATAAGCTAAATGCTGCAAAATGAAATCGGATTCAAAAATACAAAGTATATGGATTTTGGACTAAAAACGCAAATCGTATTATGCATGAGGGGTATATATTATAACTTTTGAAACTATTTAACTTTTGGGTCAAATATGTAATTAACCTAAACTTAAAACTACAAGAACCTGTTTTGCCAAACTCTAAAGTTAAGGGTTAAAATTTTAAAATATATAAAATTATATAAAGGGCTTAAATTGTAAAATATTTCATACCAAGGGTATATATTGCCATTTTTGAATTCTTAAGGGTGTAAAATGTAACATTTTTATATATTAAATAAAAATATATTTAAACATTATAAGACTCGATTTTATTAAAAACCCGACACATTTATCGTTTCATTTATCGATCGAAACATATAAAAATAATTATGTTATATATTTAACATAATTTATCATCTACTAGCTTTTGAAGAAACTTAAAAAGATAAAATCTTATCATTTAAACTATAACGTATCACGTTACTAGGGAATTTCATGTGAGGGGCTTTCATTTGGGTAGACGTTTTGACGAGTTGCTGGATTTACGATTTAAAGTGTCCTAGCTCCTCAAACGTTTACTACATGACCTCTGGATTATGATAGCCCGAACAGTGATACGATATTTTCACAAGTTAATAAACCAAATTAATATTTACGTTAAACTTTATGAAATAAAGTTTTGAAATATAAAAACTAAGACTTGACATATTACCCCAGGTTGCGTGACGAAGCCGTTTATTTCCATTTGAGTCACTTTTGACATCAATCAACTACCTTATCAAGGTGAGTTCATAGTCCTACCTTTACATGTTTTCTAAACTCCGTGGGGAGATACATGCTATAAACCATGAATACAAGTATTTTCCAACTATATGCTATCCTGATATATTATTGCCTAAGTTTACCTTCACTGCTAATACCATTTAATCATGAACCATTAATCACTTACGAGTGAACGCGGATATTATGGATAGATCTATCGGGGTTGACGAATCCTGTTTGTGTTTACCTGTACATGAGGTAATCAAACGCACTATATTTGAGAATAATGGGTAACTTTGGCAAGTTACTTTTCCAAGAGGACAGTTGTTCCTCAATAATGTCATTGAGGTGATTTCCTTGTTAACGTGTTGGTGTCATGAGCTTAGGGCAATAATACTATTTTCCATGATAATTGTAATTGTACAATTATTACCACTTATGATGACTTGTATTCAACCATTTCATTACAAACCTATGAATTTCACTCAACCTTTGTGTTGACCTTTTTAGCATGTTTATCTCAGGTAATTGAGCAACCCATGGCACAGAGTGGCATTGGACTTGAGGACATACAAACTTGTTATCATTCAAACTCTATGTTTTCATATCTATGTTGGGACCTTCTTTTGTAAAACTCTGATATATTATTGAATGATAACTAAATTTTCCAAAACGTCTCTTTTGAGTCGTTTTCTATGATTATGACTGTTGATTCATGAAGTAATACTCCAATTTAGCTTCCGCTGCTATATGTCAAATAAGGGGGTGTTACATCAGAGGCTGTTTGGTCTAAAAAAATGCTACGTTTACTCTTTATTTATAACTTACCTGAAAACTCATCCCTGTTTCAGTTGCAAGTAAGAAGGCGATTAAAAAAGATAAAATGAAATGTTGACCTTAAAGTAAGAACTACTCCTTGTCTTGTGTTCTTTAGGTAACCACCTTGATAATTATGTAATAAACAACACAATGAAGTCAATATATATCATGTATAACTTCTCTTCCAACTAAAATATCATGAATTTATACATAACCCCTAAAAAGAAAAATAATCTACTATCTTTTATATACAAATAAATTTGTTATTACTAAATTGCAAGAGTTTTGTGAGTTGAACCAAATAAATTTATTAATATTAAATTGCAAAGAGTAGCCTGCAAGATCATATGGTACTCAGATATAAATGTTTCAGCATCTATTATATCTCGCCATAACCATCTACCATGCTTGGTTTGTTCAAGTGACATGTATCAATGGGGCCTTGAGGTAGATGTTTTACCTACAATTCAACAATATACTAAAAGTCATGAAGGAAGCCGACAAAATTGGGCAGGCTTGGGCTGAGCTACTCTTTGCCCGGGTGTGTGGTCCAATGAATTGGCCAATTGTCTTTATTTTCTATTTAGATTGTTTAATATTAATAATAAACTTGGCATCACATTTTCTTCCTCACCGCCTAACATAAGACAATGATACTCAATTTTATAATGGTTTTTTCTAACATGTGCCCCAGGGGCACATGTTAAGGTGGGGACATCAGGCTGTGTGTCACAGCCTGATTGGTTAGCAGTTATTTGTGAGGCCTGATAATGATTAATAACAATAACTACTGGCCAATCAGGCTGACACACAACCTGTGTCCCCCACCTTAACATGTGCCGCACATGTTAGAAAAACCCATTTATAATACCTCTCATCCTCTCTAGACATATACGTACCATCAATTCAATGATCCACTTCGATGATTTATCATACTCATCCTTAATCCCATAATCTTAGAGTACTCTAGTATCATTTTCATCTCTGTGTGACCCCACCGCTTAGCCACACACACGCTGCTACTCTTTGCGATGCCGCCGATCTTTTCGTTACCGCCGTTCATAGTGTGTGGCGATGGTGATCGGTGTGTGACGTTGGTGAGCTTTGGTATGTGTGAGGTTTCTTTCGTGGGTGTCACGATTTGTTGAGGATTTGTCTCTTGGTATGCAGAGGTATAACAAAAATATTCATCTACGTTTGTCTATATGTTTCGTATTGAAGGATGTATATTTACCTTTTTTATATATAAAGGTATGTTTTAGATTGGTTTACTATAAGTATGTTAAAGCTTTCAATTACTTCACTAAATTAAAATTCAGCTATTAGGAAATTTTTTGAACAAAAAATTGTTCTGGGGTTTGAGTTTCGAATCGTGTTTGCTATAGGTTAGGAAAAGATGTTTACGGGGTTTGGCATTCTATTGAATCAGTAAGAAATATCAAATACTTTGTTGAGAATTATGTGTAGTGTGTGTTTGTAACTATTGGTGGTTTGGCTGATGTTTTTCCTGCTGCGAAATCAACAATAAAGTAGTGCATTTAATGGCTGATGCCAAACGGTAAAAGAATGTCCCATTTGTTGTATACTTTGCGTCGTTAATTATGGCCTATAAATATTTGATAAGCCTTAATCGAAAAGTCTGAAAGGCTTTTTGTTAAAGAAAATGTGATTCACGGTGGCTTGGTAGCCGGTTGGGATTGCAGCCCTGTGTGTGATGAGTTTTAGTCTGAAAGTATCTAGTAAAATTAAGATTATTCGCATCTTGGCAAGGCAACTTATTAGGTTTGCAGCCATGGCGGATAAATCCTTTTTTCCTCGGACCGATTGTACTTGGGCCAGAGTAGCTAGCCAAGCCTGCACTATTTTGTGGTTTCCTTCACGACTTTTAGTATATTGTTGAATATATTAATCATCATTACAAGTTTGTATGGCTGTTGTCATGGGCCGGTGTTTTGTTCAGCCTATAAATTGGTTATATTGTTGCAAGCTAGTGTTTATATAAGATGCGATGAAATTTCGACATTGTAGGTACTTAGCTCCATTTTGGTAGTTTGTATAATATTGAATACTTAAAGGCGTTGATGATAGTTTTTTGAGTTGTATGTTACTTGACGTGATTTGCTTCGTCCTTGTGTGGCTTGGCAATTACAACTGGAATGTGATTGCAGCCACCTTAAGTAGTTTGTCACGTCCTATACTGTTATCTAAGCCTTTGGTTTGTTTGAGGTGGGAGGGAAAGGGGAGGGTAGTTAAGGGAGTTGTTAAGTTTCTTTTGCATTTTAGTATAAAAACCAAAAAAGGTTACTTCCTAGAGTTGTTAATATAAATGAAGCTGGTGTTGACGCATTTTTATATATTTTACACTTGGTGCCTCCATGTATACTAGTGGGATTAGTCATCATAGTGTTCGTTCGGATGGTAAGTCCTTTGTTTTACGCCATGTTTTATTCATTGGGCCATTTAAGCTGTAATAATTGATAATCGTTGTTAACACGCTGTTACTATTTGTTTGACATGTGTTAGTAAAAATCAGCAACACACTGCAGGCACGCCCTGTGCAAACAATACATATGAACCCCCATTTATTGATTGTTCACGACGTATTAAAGATGGTTGTGCAATGTTCTCGAAATCAAGGAGCCGTGTTTGGATACCACTGCCCACGTTGAAGGTAACTTTTCTTTCTTTTGGCTTCTTTTACAAATATGTCTGTAGAAAATTACAATTTAGGCTACCATTGCGTATGCGGTCTGTGTTTTTTCTAATGCATTTATGTGGTTGTTGTCAGCCGTACAGCAGCATTCGGATCCTTTTGTAGCTGGGAACATCACAAAATGTGTTTTATACCTTGGACGTAACAGTGATTTAACGGAGATGTGTTCCCTGCCTTACGATTGTTCTTCTTGGAGCCGTATTTATCCTACAACGTATACCACCATACTCTCTAAAACAGTTGAGAGCAGATTTATGGGCCGTCGTCAAGCTCTCAGACTCGAGAAACGACATCTCCAAAAAACCAAAAAAAACTCGTGTCCATCCTCAGGCTAATGCACCAACCGTAGACATGGCTGTTGGTACAAGTGCAGGTGAACCACAACGTTTAAATAATGAACTTGATGTAACCACCTTTGTCCGTTCTCGAAGTGAGTGTTATTTTTTTCGTAGACTCTTTTAGGAAAACATCATGAATTGCCATGTTTTATGACTTGTTATTTTATGAAATGCCGAAAGGGTTATTAGGAAAATTTCTTTGGTTAAGAAGAAGGTAGTGAGATTATCACTAATGTACATTTTTTCTATTTCAGACCAGAGGCTTGAGGATGTATTGGGTCCATTTCATAAATATTTTCCACACTTAATTATCACAAAATCATAAGTTAAGCCACCCGCGATTAAATTCTTCTACGCGAAACTCACAGCTCTATAATAGAGTTTATTAACAGGCGGTAGGGTGCGTGGTTTATCTTTAGTTATCATTAGTCACTTTAAATTTTATTCGTAAGACACATGTGGTTGTAAATCAGCTTAGAAATTAGTATCATTTAAGCGAATGTATTCCGTATAGGTGAATGCTCCTTTGCATGTGACTTAAAGGTGAATGCTCCTTTGCATGTGACTTAAAGCACTTATCAAAAGATTATCTCAAGAGACTATCGTACACAATAATCAGACTTTAAGAGGCTACAATTTTAGTTTATTTGTAAATAAGCACTTTGAAATATGCATTTCCAAAGTTGAAGTCTTAGTTTTGTATAATATATTGAATGTTGTATGGACAATATATTTTATTAAAGGTTGCATCCAGTGTATCTAAATTGCCTAGTCAAGAAAATGAAAAATGTCTAGGCAGACAATAGTGAATTTGGACGTTATTCTGTAATTGCATTTGTTAAGCAATCTGACTGTTTATTATAATTTGAACACTTCAAGTTTTGGGTTAGAAAAGGATATGATCCTAATATTTTCACGTAATGCCAATTGCCTTTTGATTATAGTTCATCACATTACCAAAGGGTGTCATGGGAAATGGGCTGTAATTTACGCAATATTCTTAAACACTGTATGAAATGTTTATGTTTTAGCATTTTATTGTATTAAAAATTTTTTTTATTTTAGATGTTTTAGTGATTAAACCACCTTTCTTGCTGAATTTCCTCTGTACGGGTCTGTGCGCTTAACGCACCAGGTCTGCAGCATTGTCATTCATGCCAGGATTTTGAAATTGAATGCATAGCATTATTCTAACATGTCTTCTCATATAAATTAGTGAATATGATAAGGTTAATAGATTTGTAATATTGTACTACTCTTGCGTAAAATTTTAATGGGTCTTTCGCAACAAATGAAAATGTATCATTTTATGAAGATTCAATGAATCTGGACGTATATTATATTATAAAATGAAAAGTTTACTACCTATTAATACTATAATGTGAATTACTTTTCTTACAAAATTGAATGAGATGGGTAAAATAGTAATTTTAAATTACTCCTATAAACACATTAATAAGAAAGTTGGAAAAGGTTTTGAGACAAAAAATAAAATTAATAATGAGTCAATTTAATTGAGACGGGAGGGAGTTTGGTAGTACAATTTACAAATCTATTACCTTATCATATGGCACTAATTTAGTTGAGATAGACATGTTAGAATTATGTTATGCATTCAATTTAAATCCTGGCATGAAGTGGCAATGCTGCAACCTGGTTCGTTAAGCGCACAGGAGCCCGTACAGAAGGAAAGTCTGCAAGAAAAGGTTTTTTAATCACTAAAACATCTAAATAAATATACAATAAAATGCTAAATCATATACATTTCATACAGGGGTAAGAAATATTGCGTAAATTAAAGCCATTTCCCATGACCACCCTTTGGTAATGTGATGACCTATAATCCAAAAGGCAATTTGGCATTACGTGAAATATTAGGATCATATCCTTGTCTAACCCAAAACTTGTAGTGTTCTAATTATAATATACAGTCAGTTGCTTATGCCAATTGCATTACAGAATATCGTCCAAATTTCAACTATTGTCTGCCTAGACATTTTTCATTTCTTGAATGTGGAATTTAGATACACTGATGCAACCCTTTTAATAAAATATATTGTCATACACTTTCAATACGATTTTACCAAAACTAAGACTTCAACTTTGGAAATGCATATTTCAAAGTGCTTATTTACAAATAAACTAAAATTGTAGCCTCTTAAAGTCTGATTATTGTGTACGATAGTCTCTTGAGATACATTTTTGATAAGTGATTTAAGTCACAATGCTTCAAGGGCATTCACTTTAAAGGGCAACATGCATAAGGAGCATTTACCTTATACGGAAATACATTCGCTTTAAAATGCTACGTATTTCTAAGAGATTTACAACCACATGTGTCTTACGAATAAAATTTAAAGTGACTAATGATAACTAAAGATAAACCACGCACCCTACCGCCTGTTAATAAACTCTATTATAGAGCTGTGAGTTTCGCGTAGAAGAATTTAATCGCGGGTGGCTTAACTTATGATTTTGTGATAATTAAGTGTAGAAAATATTTCTGAAATGGACCCGATACATCCTCCAGCCTCTGGTCTGAAATAGAAAAAATGTACATTAGTGATAATCTCACTACCTTCTTCTTAACCAAAGAAATTTTCCTAATAACCCTTTCGGCATTTCATAAAATAACAAGTCATAAAACATGGCAATTCATGATGTTTTCCTAAAAGAGTCTACGAAAAAAAATAACTACTACATCTTCTCGCGATCGGACAAAGGTGGTTAATCCTAGTTCATTATTTAACGTTTGTGGTCCCCTGACTTGTCACATCAGCCATGTCTACGGTTGGTGCATTAGCCTGAGGATGGACATAGGAGTTTTTTTTGGTTTTTTGGAGATGTCGTTTCTCGAGTCTGAGAACTTGACGACGGCCCATAAATCTGCTCTCAACTGTTTTAGAGAGTATGGTGGTATACGTTTGTCGGATAAATACGGCTCAAAGAAGAAACAATAGTTAAGGCAGGAACACATCTCACGTTAAATCACTGTTGACGTCCATGGTATAAAAACACATTTTGTTTGTATGTTCCCATCTACAAAAGGATCTGAATGATGCTGTACGGCTTGACAACAACCACATATTGCATTAGTAATAACACAGACCGCATTACGCAATGGTGCCTAATTGTAATTTTCTACAGTCATATTTGTAAAAAGAAGCAAAAGAAAAGAAATGTTTCCTTCCCATACCCTGGGCAGTGGTATCCATAAAAACGGCTCCTGATTTCGAGAACATTGCAAAACATCTTTAATAGTCGTGTACAATCAATAAATGGGGGGTCATGTGTATTGTTTGCACAGGGCGTGCCTGCAGTGTGTTGTGATTTTAAAAACATATGTCATACAATTAGTACAGCGTGTTAACTGTCGTTTATCTATTTATTACAGAATTTTTAATGGCCCAATGAATGAAAACATGGCGTTTAAACAAAGGTACTTTCCATCTTGAAACGAAATCTATGATGACTAATCCACTAGTATACATGGATGCAACAAGTGTAAATTATATAAAATCGTCAACACCAGGTCATTTTATTAACAACTCTAGGAGTAACCTTTTTTGGTGTTATACTAAAATGCAAAGAACACTTAAACAACTCTTACTACCTACCACCTTTCCCTCCCACCTCAAACAAACAAAAGGCTTAGATATGCAAGTATATGACGTGTAAACTATTTAAGGTGGCTGCAATCACATTCCAGTTGTGATTGCCAAGCCAGACACGTATGACAGCAAATCACGTTCAAGTAAAATACAATTTCAAAAAACTATCATCATCGCCTGTTAAGTATTCAATATTATACAAACTTACAAAATGGAGAGATTAGACTGACAAATGTCGTAAATTTTCATCGGCCATTTATATATACAATAGTTGTAACAATATAACCAATTTATAGGCTGAACAAAACACCGGCCCATGACAACTGCCATACGAAACTTGTAATGGGGATTAGTATATTCAACAATATACTAAAAGTCATGAAGGAAACCGACAAAATAAGGCAGGCTTGGGCTGAGCTACTCTTGGCCAAGTAAATCGTCGAGAAAAAAAGGATTGATCCGCCATGGCTGCAAACCTTATAAGTTGCCTTGACTAAGATGCGAATAATTCTTATTTTACTAGATACTTTCAGGACTAAAACTCACAACACAGGGCTGCAATCCCACGGATACCAAGCCACCGTGAATACTTTTTCTTTACAAAGCATTTCCAGACTTGTCGATTAAGGCTTATCAAATATTTATAGGCCATAATTAACGACGCAAAGTATACAACAAATTGGGACATTCTTTTACCGTTTGGCTTCAGCCATTAAATGCACTACTTTTATTCTGATTTCGCTGCAGACAAAAACAATCAGCACATACCTCCATTAGTTACAAAAACACACTACACATAATTTCTAAAAAAATATTGATAATTTCTTCACTGATGTCATAGAATTGCCAAACCCCGTAAACATCTTTTCCTAACCTATAGCAAACACGATTCGAAACCCGAACCCCAGAACAATTTTTTGTTCAAAAAATTTCCTAATAGCTGAATCTTAATTTAGTGAAGTAATTGAAAGCTTTAACATACTTATAGTAAACCAATCTAAAACATACCTTTATATATAAAAAAGGTAAATATACATCCTTCAATACGAAACATATAGACAACGTTGATGATATTTTTGTTTTTATATTCCTCTGCATACCACGAGACAAATCCTCAAACAAATCGTGACACCCACGAAAGAAACCTCACACATACAACTGCTCCACAACGTCACACAACGATCTCCATCGCCCACATCACTAGACGGCGGTAACGAAAAGATCGGCGGCATCGCAAAGAGTAGCAGCGTGTGTGTGGCTAAGCGGTGGGGATGTACACAGAGATGAAAATGATACTAGAGTACTCTAAGATTATGGGATTAAGGATGAGTATGATAAATCATCGAAGTGGATCATTGAATTGATGGTACGTATATGTCTAGAGAGGATGAGAGGTATTATAAATGGGTTTTTCTAACATGTGCGGCACATGTTAAGGTGGGGGACACAGGTTGTTGTCTGACTGATTGACCAGTAGGTGTTATAATAGTAGTTTAGTACAGTTAGAAGGTAGTTAGTAGTAGTTTATTGTTATTAATCATTATCAGGCCTCACATATAATGCTAACAATCAGGCTGTGGCACCTGCTCTGAGTCCCACCTTAACATGTGCCCCTGGGGCACATGTTAGAAAAACCCATTATAAATTGAGTATCATTGTCTTTGTAGGCGGTGAGGAAGATAATTGATGCCATGTTTTTATTATATTAAACAATCTAAAAGAAAAAAAAAGACAATTGGGCCAATTCATTGGACCACACACCCGGGCCAAGAGTAGCTCAGCCCAAGCCTGCCCAATTTTATCGGCTTCCTTCATGACTTTTAGTATATTGTTGAATTGTGGTTAAAACATCTACCTCGAAGGCCCATTGATAACATGTCAATTTATCAACCAGAGCATGGTATAATCTCTGTTTTCACTCATTGTAAGGGATTAGATTAGGGGTGTATGATTCGATTTGAGTTGGTTTTTGGTTAAAATTGAAACCGAATCAAAATATTCGGGTTTTTATAAAATCAAAAACGAAGATGAATTTAGAATTCCACATATAATACGTAAGATTAATTCATTATAATTCACACACAAAATGAATATGAATTTGTAAATTTTGTTTATTTAGCTATTTATTTATATTATATTAATTTTATATTGTTATATAATAAAACCTGTTGGGTTCGATTCGGTTTTTACAGTTCGTTGTTTAGGTGAAAACCGAAATCGAATCAAAAATTTTGGTTTTTGAAAAAGTAAAATCCGAACTAACGGTTTATAGTTTCGGTCAGTTATTTTGGTTCAGTCCTTTTTGGAATTTTTGATTTTTTGCTCACTCCTAGATTAGATGTTTTATGTAACACCCCGATAATTCACATAGAGAGGAAGCTTAAATTGGGGGTATTTCTTTTGATTGCTAACAGTCTTAATCATAAGAAAAAAGAAAAAAAAAAAAAAAAAAAAAAAAAAAAAAAAGTGTTCTCAAAAGAGACGTTTGGAAAATTTAGAAAATTTAGTTATCATTTAATATCATATCAGAGTTTTTACAAAGGAGGTCCCAAAATAAACTAAAAACATAAAGGTTGAATGATAACAAGTTTGGATGTCCTCAAGTCCAATGCCACTCTATGCCATAGTTTGCTCAATTACATGTGATAAACATACTAAAAGGATCAACACAAAGGTTGAGTGAAATTCACAGTGTTTGAAATATAATAGTTAAATACAAGTCATCATAAGTAGTAATAATTATACAACTACAATTATCATGGAAAACAATATTATTGCCCTAAGCTCATGACACCAACACGTTAACATAGAAATCACCTCAGTAACATTATTGAGGAACAAATGTCCTCTTGGAAAGGTAACTTGCCAAAGTTACCCATTATTCTCAAATATAGTGCGTTTGATTACCTCATGTATAGGTAAACACAAACGGGATTTGTCAATCCTGATAGATCTATCCACAATATTCGTGTTCACTTGCAAGTGATTAATGGTTCATGATTAAATGATATTGGCAGTGAAGTAAAACATAGGCATAAATATCATCTACCCAAATGAAAGCCCCTCACATGAAATTCCCTAGTAACGTGATACGTTATAGTTTAAATGATAGGATTTTATCTTTGGGTAAAATTCATAAATGCTTAATGTACTTTCAAAAAAGGCTCATTCTACATACTATAGTTTTTTTATTGTTATTATTCTTATCCAACTCTAGTTTTTTTTCATTACACATACTTTATATAAATTTTAGTATGTAGAATGAGTCTTTTTGAAAAGTACATTTAGCATTTATAGATTTTATCTTATGATTTTATATGCGTTTTTATACACGTTTTTATCCATTTTTATAAAAATGTATGTGTAATGAAAAAAACATACGAGAGTAGGATAGGAAATAATAACAATAAAAAAAAAGTATAGTATGTAGAATGAGTCTTTTTTGAAAGTACATTAAGCATTTATGAATTTTACCCTTTATCTTTTTAAGTTTCTTTAAAAGCTATTGGATGATAAATTATGTTAAATATATAACATAATTATTTTATAGTGTTTCGATCGTTGAATGATAACGACAAAATGTGTCGGGCTTTAATAAATAGAGTCTATAAATATTTAAATTATTTTTTTATAATTAAATATTAAAAATATTCATTTTATACCCTGAGAATTCAAAAATGACTTAATTATACCCTTTGTAAAATAACTTTTACAAAATTAATCCCTTTATATATATCTTTAAACATTTAAACCCTTAACTTTGAAATATAGCAAAATAAACCCTTGTAGTTTAATTTTAGAATAATTACATTTTTGGCCCAAAAGTTTAATAATTTCAGAATTTACAATATATACCCTTATGCATGAAATGTTTTGCGTTTTAAGTCCAAAAACCATATACTTTGTATTTTTCGAATCCAACTTAGTTTTGTAGCTTATAGCTTATTACTATAAGCTAAAATAAATAAGTTTTACGAGCTTGTAGCTTATGAAAAGAGCTTATGAGCTTAAAAATCCAAAATGGGCACGTTTGGTTTAGAAATAATAACCCGATGGGTTAGGGCTTTTAGGATTAGTTTTAATGATTATAAAAGTGATAAGTGAGCTTATAGAAATAGCTTATTAAGTCAGCTTATGGCTTTTAGGGTTTAGGCTTTACGAAAATAGCTTATTAGGGTTTTTAAGCATGCGTTTGTTTTAGGAAAACAAACGAATAGGTTTAGGTTTTAAGGGCTTGTCACACAAGATTATAAAGATGGATAGGAGATTATTAGGATAGGAATAAGCTTATGCTAGCTTATTTTAGGGTTCGAATAGATTATGTTTTAAAAATGGATCGTTTAGGGCTCGAATAGGTTTAGGAGTTTTCAAAAGATGTTTAATGCTTGATATATGGTTTTAACAAGTTATTACAAAGATCTAAAATATACAAGACTTATTGAACGAGTGAAAAAGGATTACTAGTAACCGAATGGGTTTAAAAATGAGGACGAAATGAGTAATATAAACCGATAAACTTTAGGAGATGAATCAAGAGCTTTTTTTTCTTTATAACCTTGGCTTTAAATAAGCTTTATACCTTTCTCTCTTCTCTTCCTTAGCTTGATTAGAACATGATTTTGAGGTAGAATGAAGTTTAGTGGTGAGTTTTGAAAGAGTGCATGTATGGTTTGTGTATTTTAGGGCTCGAATTGGAGTAGTGACCAAGTTGGGTTGATGAGTAGTAGCCAAGCTAGGATGAAAATTGGTGGTCAAGGGATATAGATAGGATGACTAATAAGAGCTATGTTATAGCTTGGAGAGGTGTGGAGTGATGGTGAGGGCTCGGCTTAACAAGTAGGTGACGAGGTAGGGTTTTCTTGGTGAGTAAGGGTGTGACGAGGGTGGTAGGGTGCTAGGGGGTGACAAGGTGATGAAAAATAGGTGGATCATAGTGAAGGGAGGGTGGTTGCTTGGTTTTGGTTTGAAACTAGGTGAACTAGTTTAGGGTTTTAGGGTTTTAGGGTTTTCGTCTAGGGTTAGGGTTTAGGATTAGAGTTATGACTAGCTAGGGTTAGGGTTTATGATTTTTGAACGAGTATAGGTTAGGGCTAGGGAGGGAAATAGTGTTTAAATGTGTGCTTGATGTGTTTGTAACTTCTGCTCAACAAGTTGTACGAAAACTAGAAAGAAAATGGAGGGAAATATTCCAATTTGAATTCTATGCATAGTCGAATTGTACTATAAGCTTAAACGAGTTGTACATTGGTTTAAGAGGGATATTGTAATTCAAATTTTATGCATTATTCACTTGTACACATGCCTTTAAGGCTTGTACCTTTGTTTTGTATGTAAACATTACATATAGTTAGGGTTTTGATATAAACGTTAACGTATAAAGTCCGTTTTATAATAACGTTTTGAATTGTACGTTAAATAGATAACGTATGGTAAAAATGGAGTTTAAAACATATTGCTTGACATATTATTGTAACACTCTCAAATCTGAGTATGCAGCGGAATATTGAATATCCGTGGGCGTTACATTATGGGTCAATAGCACAAGATATAAGAACGACCACTAAGTGTGACATTTAAAAGATACATTAGATAAACAAGTTATACGTTTATTACATAAGCTCAAGGCTTCAAGTTGTTCAACAATAAAGTTAAAGACTTTGACATCTAGTAATTTCTCATATAACAAGTAATATGACTCGAGTCTCTATCTTTGACATCCCAAAAGACCTCCAATGTATCATGGCATCTCATGCCTTACTGACCTGAAAAACATGCTTTAAAACGTCAACATAAAGTTGATGAATTCATAGGTTTAATGTAACCAAAAGTAGAACCACAAGATTTCCAAGTGTATGATTTAAGCAACAGATGCTGTGGTTCCCTTATTGTGAATGGATCTTTGCAGCCTATAAAGGATGATAGTCTGGATGTATAAATACAACAGACTATATA
>BQNB010080255.1:0-29987 GCA_026074375.1 Tanacetum coccineum
TTCTCCATCGTGAGAGGTGAATTGACCAAACTCCCAAAATAAGTTTGTATTGACATCTTGAATATTGAGTGATTCACCTTGTTGTAGCCTTTCGATGGCTTCCCACATTTCTTTAACTGTCTGACATGCATCAACAGTTGAGTATATTTTATCTCCAATTCCAGTCAATATCTCAGGAGTCATATTCGTAACAGTCTCGACTGTTGTTTGTTCAGGAACTGCTGGAGAATCCTCTGTTGCAGGAACAACTGGTGTTGTGACAATCGTTGGAGTGTATGGACCTTTAAGAATGCACTTCCGTAAGGCATCACCATTTGGTCTTGTATCAATGTATCGTAAGAACCGTGATCGCCATTGTGCATATCGTCCTGTTGCAAGCATTGGTGGACGATCCCTTGAACCAGCTGCCATTATGTTGTTATGCATTTGACTGTCGGTTGTGGAAGTTGTGATTGGAGTTGTCATGATGAATGATTGTTGAATTATGAAGTGAAAATGATTTGTAGGATCTTAAGATGATAAAGTTGTGTTGTGGTTTTGACTTGATGTTACAGGTTCGATTTACAAATTTGATTAAACAAATCCGGTACCAAATTTGGTAACAAATTCGGTAACAAAATCGGTAAAGCAAATTCGGTAATAAACACGGTAACAAACTCGGTAAATCAAATCCGGTAACAAATTCGGTAAATCAAATCCGGTAACAAATTCGGTAAATCAAATCCGGTAACAAATTCGGTAAATCAAATCCGGTAACAAATGTTGTAAGATATCGGATAGATCAAACTCGGAAGGTTTCTCGGACAAAGCAAAACTCGGTAGAATTTGTCGGACAAATTTCTCGGACAAGTCGTCGAAGCAAATTCGGCAAGTTACAAATGGAAATTATCTAACAAATTTGCCTATTACAAAATTCGATAATAACTCTCCTAACACAAAACTCGATAGAACCGAGAGTTTGTGTATCTATTACAAATTTTATGCTAAGTTCCGAGAATAAAATGAAATCCTAAAACACACTTTTCGATAAAACCAAAAAATGTGTGCACTATTACAAAATTCAGAATACTGATTATAAGACACAGATTCGATAAGGCTTGTTTATCAAATTCGGAATAATCACAAATTCGGTAATACTATTTTTTCGGTAGAATTTGTTTTCAAACTCAGAATATTACACAAATTCGGTGTACTATTCTATCTAGATAACAAACTCGGTGTCCCCCTTTTTTAAAATTTTTTTACCGAGAATGATAAAAACACAAAAAATCAAAGCTAACAAATTTAAAAATGAATCTTAATACCTTATAATCCTTGGACAAGATAAAACCTTGAATGGAAAGAAAGATTAAAATTACTTTTAAATGAGAAAAAAAATTTCGAACAAAAAAAAAACTAAACCACACGAACACAACTCGGTATCCCCTAGGCTCTTGATACCAAATGTCGGTACCCTAATATATCATTTCACTTCCATACAAATAGGTATGAATCAATGATAAGAAACCATAAGAAAAGAGATAGAAGAATGAAAGAATTTTAGAGAGAGAAACTAGAGAGAGAAAGTAGAGAGAAAAATGATATGATTGATTACCTTGTGAAAAATACAAATGAGACCAACACCCTCTCCATAGGATGGAGAGGGGTATTTATAGTTTCTTACTAACCTAGGGTGACGCCTAGGTGTAGTGTTGATGGGTCGACTCGGGTTTTGGGCTTTAGCCCGCAACGTATACAATATTAGATTAAATCACGAGCCCGACTCCCTTTCTAGCCAAATACAACGACTAATAAATAAAGACCAAGTTTCCTTGTTCGACTTAATATTTTGAGGCTAACATTGTCTTTTTAAGGCTCAACTAAAAGTTGGTACAAAAGATACATGCCAATCGGGAAAAGAACTAGGTACCTTTACTGTTGTATGGGATGACATACAAGAAGCTAAAGACGATCAACAACAAAATAATTATTCAAGTCCCGAAGATGTTGGACGTGACGAGCCCAAAACGAGATAGGAAAGCAGCCCAACCCGAATTAACTTCAACATCCCTGTTCATGAATCTAGTCCAAAAGATGATAAAGGATCTTCTATAAGCATTGACACGCCTATCCCAGTAACTCGACTCGAGATCATACGACTATTGATTGCTCTCGCAAGTCGGGGAAGGATGGAAGATTCATCACTTGGATGTGAAAAAGGCTTTTCTACATGGTAATCTAAAGGAGCTCGATAGTACTTTAAAATAGATGGGTTTTCTATAATGCGTGCAAGAAAAGGCGATTTATAGAATGATCCCCAATGGATAATTTATCATTGTTGCAGTTTATGTAGATGATTTATTTTTTACTAGGACAAGCTTAGAACTTATAAATGAGTTCAAGAAGAGAATGACGCCTCAATTTGAAATGTCGGATCTTGGTGAATTAACTTACTACTTAGGTATCGAAGTTTCACAAGAAAAGGATTGTGGCAAGATCAAGCAAGAGAGATATGTAATAAAGATCTTAAAAGAAGCTGGTCTGGAAGATTGCAATACAACTTTATGTCCAATGGAACCGGGACTCAAGTTGTCAAAAGCAGAAGTTGAACACCCAATATCGAAAGGTGGTGGGTTGCTTACGTTACCTCTTGCACACTCATCTAGATTTGACTAACTCGGTTGGTGTGGTTAGTTAATACATGCAAAGTCTAAGAGAATCACATGCTCGTGCTATCAAGCAAATCTTACGCTATCTTAAAGGTACAACTTCGTTTGGAATTGAATAAAAGCGGGATAATGACATGAAATTAGTAGGATATATTGATAGCAGTCAAAATGTTGACATTGATGATGGACGGAGTACTACTGGGCATATTTTCTATCTTGGTAAATCACCTATTACATGGTGCTCACAAAAGCAAACTACTGTGGTCGTATCTTCATGTGAAGATGAGTTCATGGCAGCCACTGCAGCTGCGTGTCAAGCAATTTGGCTCAGGGAGTTATGGCAAAAGTGACAGGATTGGAAAGACAAAAAGAGACAATTAAAGTTGATAACAAATCAGTGATTGCATTATCAAAGAACCTGATCTTTCATGGAAGGGGCAAACACATCCATACTCGATATCACTTCATTCATGAGTGTGTGGAGAATAAGTAGGTAATTGTTGAGCATGTATCCTAAGAGAATCAAAGAGCGGACTCGTTAATGAAGGCCTTGGCGCGCATAAGGTTCAAGGAGATGAGATCATTACTTGGTTTGCAAGAGTTTCCCCATTCGACTCAGAAATTCGAGGGATGATTGTTGGCGAATTACTGAGTTTGGAAGTGGCTTTAGGCGTGTTACCAAAATTCAGAATTGATTAATAGATTAGTATTTATCTATTTAGAATAGGATTAATGTAATCCTAGTTATAGTCTAACATGTATAGGTTAGTCTCTATATATATACCGTAGAGGGTAGGGATTCACATTGTATCAAATTGGAATTTTAAGTTAGTTTCTTCAATAAAATAAACCTGTGTGTTAGGCAGCAATCTTGTGTTCTTGTTTCATGTGTCATGTACTTATACATCTTATGTGTTGCGTACCTCTGATTACCATCAGGATTTACCTCTGGGTTCGCCACTAGGCTATTTTGGAGAAGATGAAAACAAGGTATGACGGTGATGATGGGAGACCGGGGTATTATTGTAAATGAACTATTTCAAAAAATCAATCAACTTTAAGAATAGTTTAACTAGCTACTTTAGTGTTGGTAATATATGTAATGCTAACGATTTTTTTTCTTATTATAACCTCAAACTCAAATATCTCCGTATCATAATTTGATATGGGTTATTTAATGATATGTGTCGTACTTTTCTATAAAGCAAAGGGCAGTGAGTGTTCGAGGGTGCCATTTTGACTATTGTTGACCTGGTTTGGTAACACAATAATGGCATTTTACCCATCATATAAACACATGCACGAGAACCCAAAATATTAGGATCAAGAAGTTCAATTTGAACATGATTTGATTGTGTTAGGATTTTGAACATGGGCGGATCTACATGTGAGCCACCCGTGGCACGGGCCGTATATGGTTGTCGGCGACGTAGTGTATTTTTTTGGTTTTCTGAATGTGCTACACGTATTTTGCAAACAAAAATATCTGAATTTTGTTTTTGAAGAAAGAGAATGAGAGGTAGAAGATGATACACATTGCTAGTAGGTGGATGATGTACTTTTTATTTGTCTTTTAGTACCAGTAAGCGAAGGATATACTTTTTCATTTTTTTTCCTATTTTATTACGGACTGAGATTCTTTTTTTTATTTGAACATGATGGAAGGTACATGCTTACTAGTATAATAATAAATCAATGGTGCATTAAGCTTGTGTTATGTTTAAAAACTAAAGAAAAAATAAAAAATAGTTTTAAGCTAATAATGAACAACTAAGAAATATTTGCGAAGCAAAGCATGTTGAGATCATGTCACACACGATCCAAAATCCTGTATCCGACATTGTAAAGAATATGTACCCTTTATGTGAATTTTTTTATTTGTATGTACATTTTTAAGTAGTTGTCGTAAAACACACCATTAAACTAACATCTTAAGGGTATAATCGTCAAATCTTGCATCAAATCATGCATCAAAATCGTTTATAAATACCCACGTACAATTCATTCTCTTCAACCTCATCTCTCCTACCGCCATCGAACTCAAAACCAATACCCACTACATAATTCATTCCCTTCAACCTTTCCTTATTCTAGAAAACCAAACACTCAAAACTGTTTTTGTCTATCAATGACATCTACCAACATTGAAATGCAATAGTTAAACCAACCTCGCCAATAAACCACCACTACCACTACCACCACCGCCGCCACTGAACCCCCTTCGTCAAACAAAAAAAGATGGACGATGGGAAATGTCGATGTATTGGCACTCTCTTCCATTTTCCTTTTGTTTGTCGAAGCTTTGCTATCTATTCACCTGCTCATCAATGTGGGTTTCATGAACTTGACATACAAGATATGTACGTCAAGCACATAATTGCGCAAGTGTCTCACTTGAAGCCAATGCGACACTTGGAGTCAAGTTCGAAACCACTAGAGATATCAACCCGACCCCAAGATTGGCATTTTCAACTTGACAATAGTTACCTTCAGAAACTCCATCATCAGCACCTTTGTGAATCCCACCTACTCCATTTTTGAGAAGAAATAGCAAATTCTCGTGATTCACTTTGAGCCACATGAGAATCAACTAAGGGAAGAGGAAGTATGGGTACTCGATAGATGGATACAACCGGTGCGACTTCCATGGAAGCTTAAAATAGGCTTTGGTTATACCACCACCTTCCCAACATGTTGATTTTAGTTGTTGTGTCCATATGACGTACTCATGTTATAGATAGACAAGTTTATCCCTAAAATGTACACGTGTGATGAAAAACTGCTCTATTTTAATTTACTTTTTAGCTTGTATTATTATTCGTTATACTTGTATTTATATAATCATTATTTATGTTACAATTATTGTGGATGAAAGTTATGAACGCATATCAACGTCGTCTCGTGATTTTTAGAGGGCTAAAGCAAAAAATATGATCTAGGAATTTCGTATATGTGAAGTTTCCGACAATAGTTTTATGAATCCGAAAATAGGAATATCCGAAGTTAGGTATCCAAATGTTTTGAATTTTTGTAAAACTTACATATGGGTCCAAAACTGACAAATTCATATATCCTAATTTTTGAATCAATTCCAATAATTTGTTAATAGTCTTTTCTACAGTCTTAATCATATATTGGTACAATATGTAGAAAGAATCTATTGGCTCGTATTGCACCTATGATCAAAGCATTTTGGGGACCGAAACACGATGGAGACTACCTCCACAATCTCATTCGCGAGATATTACAAGAAAAATGGCTCCAAGAAATATTAACAAATGTCGTGATTCTGACATATGACATAAAACATCTACGTGCTACTATTTTCTAAAGCTATCAGGTACGGAATGTACCCATCTATTGTGGCTAAAACCATTATGTGACGGTTATCAAGCTACCAAAAGTTATTTCCTCAAATGATATTCCATATTAAACATTATGACTGTAGCAAACTAATTAATACTTGTGCTTGTTTAAGCAGGTAAAGGCGACGCCGAGCCTTGATGCCAAATTATTTGATATATGTATTGAAACATCCGTGGCTCCAACTTATCTTCCTTTTCATATGTTTCATATGGAAGATTTTGAAGGAAGAAAATCTATGAAATTCAATCTTATTGATGGTGGAGCAGTCACCAGTTGTATTGTTTACTAATCTTAATAATAAATATATGTGTAAAGAGTCATTATATTAAATCTATGTGGCAAATAAAAAAAGGATGTTTAAAGACGTAACTTAAAAAATATATTGACATCATAAGAGAATTATTTTTTTCACGAAATGTAGTTAACTTAAAAAATAAATTACTATTCTTTATATATGGTTTTATTATGTTAGCCTAATAATATTTTTGCATTTTTGTTAGACTCTGGTGGCAGTAACCGAAGTGATTATGGAAATAAGTAAAGGAATTCCAATAGAGTCAAAGAAATACGACCATAATTATAGATGCCCCCTTTCACAAGTGTGCTCCTTCCTATGACGACACTTCTTAAGTTTAACACACCACATAACACATAATTCAAATCATTCAACTCATCACACGCGGAAATACGCCAACAAATACTTAAGTCATAATATTAAAATGCTTGAAAATCCAAAAGTCAAAAGTAACATTCCTAAACATGGCTCCAACCATTGAAAAATAAACTAAATTTTTCAAAACATGAAATGAATGGGTAGTCGGGTAACATATAGGCAGAAATAGCTAAGATGAATCTGGTTTGGGTCGAACACCACTCTCACAAGTATCTTTCATCTCATTACACTTGTGTCCACTCCTTGCTGTGGACTCGAGATCTGACTATACTTCATTGTCAGATGCTGCATAACCTGAAGATTCGGAGTTTGACCCTATTTTGACGCCTCCTTCGATCCTTTCTTTTCTGACTCTTCCTTTTCTTCTTCCTCTTTTTCTTCCTTAGATGATGTGTATCTAAGGAATTCATAGATTGTGCCATCCTTTGAAATCATTCTCATTTCCTTCTTCATGATCCCTTTTCCTTCCGATTTTCTCATAATAAACTTCTCCTCAACTCGACACGGATACAAATCAATGGGTATTCGGAATTTGCGGTTCGTCCGTTTTATTCTAAGCCCTGTCTTTGGGTCCTTATAGTACTTAAGCCCAATTGGAACAACGATTCCCTAATGAATTTTCTTACGAGTAGGGGGAGACATGACTAAAATAATATATATTATATTAGATAATAGTAGACAAAAATAGAATAATTAAAGCTTTCGGATAAGCAAGAAAATATAATACTTATGAAATTAAACACTTAAATCCTATAATGCAGCTATATGAAGGACTCCTAGGTTATATTCTAGGTTCAACCGCCTACTTCTCTATAACCATTGTCTCTGATACCAATCTGTCACACCCCACCAAGGCGGAAACACAAGACGTAGCGTCATGGGTATCATCACAACACAATGGTGTCAACAATAAGGAGAACTACAATGAATTAAATAAAAACAAATGGACACAAAGTGTCATGACAATACCAAACATAAGAAAAAGGGGTCTTGTATTGAGGTAATAGAGTCACACCAATACAAAGACATAAACAAAATATCCCACAACCTAAAACATTCAATCACATTTAAAGTATCAATCCAAATAAAGCTCAAAAAGAAAACTAGGAGATAAACTCCGCATGCAAGCCTACGGTCTCACTAGCCAAGCTTCCTAACTTCACTTTCCTCAAGATGCTCACTTGAAAATGATGCTTAAAAACGTCAACAAATATGTTGGTGAGAGTCATAGGTTTTAGACACAAAACTAAACTCATTTTCACTGTGACTAACAAAACAAGGTAGGACAATAATGAACTATCATGATCCTATGCTAGCATGCAACAAAATCAAATCAACACATTCACATAATTAAATACACATTCGGGCTTAGATTAGCACTGACATTATTAGCAACCAAGCTCACTCAGAATGTACCACATAAACATAGGATAGGCATATCCCTCCAATCCATCCCGGGTACCATAACCAACACTGAGTAGGCATACTCATCCGATCCTAATCAATACCACAATAACACTGAGTAGGCGTACTCATCCGATCCCAATCAATATCAACATGTAACACATAGTGATATAATAGTCATGTAATGTCCATACGCAATTAAAACACATAATCACATCAATAAAACATTTCAAAACATTTGCATCATTTCCATCCCAATTTAAAAACGGAAAAATGGGACTATGAAACTCACCTGATGCACAACTACTTCACAAATTCCTTGAAATCAACTAAACACAAATAAAACACATGTTACACGCGATTAGGCTAAATGCCCAAGACGATGTAACAATCAATTGATGGACTACCATGTCTATATTATGTTTATAAACCCTTTACCATACTTCCCATACCTTACTTATACCCTAATACTCCTAAATCCCTTATTCGAGTTTTCTAGTTTTTCGGCAGAATTTTGTAGTCACTTTATGACCACAAATAAAATACTAACTGATCAAATTAGCTTTCCCCCTTTCATTCCCTACCTTCCCAATGGGTTATGAACTACTGTGATTTTTTAGAAAAAATAATATTGAGCCTAACTATTTTATAAAAATTCAACATCACAAAGTACTCAAATTCGGATCTGATTCGACCATCAAAAAGTTTAGCTTGATCAGACCCATTTAAACACTTAGGAAAATTCTACAAAAATTCTAGAAAATCATACACATCATGAACTTGCTACAGTAGCAATCCCATCAATTAAAAAGACGTTTTGATATGGTTTTTGACCTCACAAACACAAACCAGAATCTGCCCCAAAAACTCAGATTTGACAACGAATCTTGTAAAATTATTTTGACTGACTTCCACTCACTTTTAATTCATGAAACTAATGGGGTTGGAAAGTAGACTCTCTGTAGTTATTTTTAGGCTCAAGAAAATCAATAAAAGCTATCCGTATGACCAAGTTATGACACTTACAAGATGACCTAAAAATCTGCCCAGTTTTAATTCCGAATTTAACAACAACTAAACCAAATCAAATGCATCCAAACACTATTAATTACATCCTAATTGATTATTAATGACCATCTTAACATGTTTACTGAATTTTAATGAAATCCTAATTTCACCAATTATTGTTACTAATATAAAGAAAAAATTAAACAAGAACTTAATTGAAATCATACCTAAACCTTTTACCCGAGTACACACGAATCAACACCTTTATTCTTGATAAAAAAAAGTATTTTTTTTCTTCGGCTTGGGAGTTCGACCGGCCAAAGAGAGAGAGGGAGGAGAAAAGTGATTTAAGGTTTTCTTGATTTTGTATATATAGTTATCTAGACTCCTAATTATAGTCAAATTGGTTTCCTTTTTTTTCTTTTCCTTCTAGATGGCCGAACAAACACCCCCTTATATAAATTTTTATTTTTTTATTAAATATTATTTAATGTATATTTACCATTATTTTGTTATTTTTATAAAAACTCTTTTTTAATTTAGTAAACCTTTTAAATAAAAACGAGTTTTAAACTTTCTATTTATAAATTTCGTTTTATAAATTACTTTCCTAAATTAGAAAGACCTACGCTTAACTTAAATACTAGACTTAATTCATTCCTAAAAATACACTACATTCTCATAACACTCATACTACAATTAATCACCAAATAACACGATAACGCATAAAATTATGCTATCATTTCCATTGTCACAAAATGTGAACGAAATGAAATAGCTACCAAAACCACAACTCAATCACAAAAAGATGAACACACATCAAGGATTGATATCAAATACTCATATAAGGTCACATAAGCACATAATTATAACACATATAAATACTTTAGTTAACTCTAACGGTTTGACTAACCTGCTCAAGTCACAGTTGTCACAGTTACTGCCACCAAAGTCTAAGAAAAATGCAAAAATATTATTAGGCTAACATAAAACTATATATAAAGAATACTAATCTAGTTTTTAAGTTAACTACATTTCGTGAAAAAATAATTATCTTATGATGTCAATATACTTTTTAAGTTACGTCTTTTAACATCCATTTTTTATCTGCCAGATAGATTTAATATATTGACTCTTTACACATGTACATATTAGTAATATTAGTAAACAAAACAAACCGGATTGTTGGCGACTGCTCCACCATCAATACGATTGAATTCCCTAGATTTTCAACCTTTAAAATGTTCCATATAAAACATATGAGAAGGAAGATAAGTTGGAGCCGCGGATGTACCAATGCATATATCAGATAATTTGGCATCAAGACTCGGCGTCGTCTTTACCTGATTAAACAAGCACAAGTATTAATTAGTTTGCTACAGTTATAATGTTTAAATGTGGAATATTAGTTGAGGAAATAACTTTTGATAGTTGATAACCGTCACATAATTGTTTCAACCACAATAGATGGGTACATTTCGTACCTGATAGCTTGAGAAAATATTAGCACGTAAATGTTTTATATCATATGTCGAAATCATGACATTTGTTAATGTTCGTGGAGGCGTTTTTCTTGTAATATCTGGCGAATGAGATTGTGGAGGTAGTCTCCATCGTGTTTTGGTCCCCATAATGCTTTGATCACAGTTGCAACACGAGCCAATAGATTCTTTCTACATATTGTACCAATATATGATTAAAACTATAGAAAACACTATTAACAATATCCAAAAGTTGCTCATATAGTGTGTAGTTTTCACTTTTCAGCGATACCAAAAAGTAACTCGAGTGACACCAAAAGATACACCTCACGATATCTACTAATAGTTCATTTTTAATTTTTGTAAAAGATACTCCTAAAGTTGACCGGTCAAACTAGTGATATGTCAATAAAAAAGACCTTAGAACACTAAGTCAACTAAAAATTTGGTAATTAAAACAATAAGTCAATAAAGGTTAAAGATAGAAAACATTGACAAAAAATGTTTAAAAGGTAGGATATAAGACTCCATAAAATGTCATTTATACCTCATCGAGGTCGTTGACTCTAAAAAAATAACCTTAATTTAACCTACTTAGAATAGGATAAGTAAAGGATTGAATCCACGAAAAGCTTATGGTTAACACTAAAACCTCTATTTGATTAGAGGAAAAACAATAAATTCTTTTGATTTGGGCGAGATTAATTTTACTACTATTTAAAATTTAGAAAACTAAAATAAATAAAACAAAAGCAAGCGATAAAATTAAGGTTGTAAAACTTATGAATTAAAAACACAATCACTTCCGGTTTCTGATCATAATTAATAACTAATGTATTCGTTTTACTAAAGATTACGGTTGCTCGAGTTTCATAGACAAAAACTAGTATTAATTCAATAATTAATTCTAGGCACGGAATATGTGTATCCGCGCCATCCGTCCAAGATCCATGCTCGTAGTTAAAATCGGCACGTTTAGTTAGACCACGATATTATTATTAGAATTGGTAAAACTCCGTTGAAAGGCTAATCGATTTGCTTCCTTACAATTGATAACAACTATCCTATATATAGGATACAAGAGATCATTCTAAAATCATTACCATGGGCTTAGGCCCAATACAAATTAATGACTAATAAATATACTTTTAATGTTGACTTGACTTGAATATTGAATGTTGACCGTTGACTTTGAATATTGACTTGATTTATACATGGTTAATACCCCCTCTGTGTGAGCGGGAGATCTTCGGACGTTCAGGATGGAGCAAAACTCAATGAATAAAGCAGTGGGTAGGCCCTTCATAAAAATATCTGCATACTGGAATCTTGAAGGGACATGAAGAACTCGAACTTGTCCCGAAGCAACAAAGTCACGAACAAAATGAATGTCGATCTCAATGTGTTTCGTGCGTTGATGTTGAACCGGATTTGCAGACATATAGACAGCACTAACATTGTCACAATAAACTAAGGTAGCAGTAAATAGAGGAGTATGAAGCTCACATAGCAAATTACGGATCCAAGCAGTCTCAGCAACAACATTAGCAACACCTCGATATTCAGCTTCAGCACTAGAACGAGACAAGGTAACCTGACGTTTCGCAGACCATGATAAAAGATTGTCGCCAAGAAACACACAATACCCGGATGTTGACCGACGAGTAACAGGGCACCCAGCCCAATCAGCATCAGTATACGCAGTAAGCTGAGTAGTAGATGATACATGAAGCTGCAGGCCATAATCAAGAGTACCACGAACATAGCGAAGAATACGCTTCAAAGCAGTAAAGTGCGGATCACGAGGGTCATGCATATAAAGACAGACCTGTTGGACAGCATAAGATAAGTCTGGGCGCGTAAAGGTAAGATACTGAAGAGCACCAGCAAGGCTGCGATATAAGGTTGGGTCACTGACAGGGTCACCATCCGAACCAAGCTTGGACTCTGTATCAACAGGGGTCCGGCACGGGTTACAATTTTGCATATGAGCTCGCTCAAGAATTTCCTCTGCAAATTTTGATTGAGACAAAAACAAGCCAGTTGCCGACCGCTGAGCAGAAATACCAAGAAAATAATTGAGTGAACCAAGATCCGTCATAGCGAACTCACTGTGGAGGGAAGTAATGATCCGTTGTAAAAATGCTGAAGACGATGCTGTAAGAATAATATCATCCACATAAAGCAACAAATAAGCAATGTCAGATCCTCGATGAAAGACAAATAAAGAGGAATCAGTTTTACTATGCTGAAAACCGACTCGTGTAGCATAACTAGCAAAGCGCTGAAACCAAGCACGTGGAGCTTGCTTAAGCCCATACAAAGACCGCTGTAGATGACAAACATAATTAGGTTTGTTAGGATCAACAAACCCAGGAGGTTGATGCATATAAACCGTCTCAGATAAGTGACCATGAAGAAAAGCGTTTTTTACGTCAAGCTGATGAATGGGCCAGTCACGAGAAACTGCAAGACTCAAAACAGTACGAATGGTAGCTGGTTTAACCACCGGACTAAATGTCTCATCACAATCAATACCCTGCTGTTGACTGCGTCCGTTTGCAACAAGACGAGCCTTATACCTGCTTAATGAGCCATCTGCTTTAAATTTATGTTTGAAAAGCCACATAGAACGAACCACATTAACGTTAGCTGGACGAGGTACAAGAGCCCATGTTCCGTTACTAATTAAAGCATTATATTCATCTAACATAGCTTCTTTCCAGTGAGGATCACGAAGAGCATGAACATGAGAGCGAGGAAGCGGTGAAGTAGTGGTAACATGACAATTCATACGTTCAAGCGGTTTGAAAATGCCAGCTTTAGCGCGAGTGACCATTGGATGGGTAGACATGGTTTGTGATGAATTATTTATGGGAATTGGAGTATGGCTATCTACCGTTTGGGCATGTGATTGTGTTGGAGCCGAAGTTGGGATTGGTGTTGAGCTATGAGATGGAGGGGTATCGGGTTGTGGTGGGATTGGTGTTGAGCTATAAGAGGGATGGGTATCGGGTTGTGGTGGGCTGGTTGGAGGGGTTATATGATGGGGCGTAATTGGGGTGTTTGGTTCATTCATGTGTTGGACAAATGGTTCGGTGGTGGGAACATTGGTTGTAGTTTGTATATGTGGTAAAAGGAAATCATATGTTGGTGTATTAGAAGGCGTAACATTTCCAAACGGAAAAACGTCTTCATCAAACCGCACATGTCTCGAAATAATAATTTTATTGGAGGCTAAGTCGAGACATCGATAACCACGATGATTGGCGGGGTAACCAAGAAAGATGCAAGGTGTGGAACGTGGTTCTAGTTTATGTGAAGCATCAACATGAGGATAGCAAAGACATCCAAAGACACGCAAATCTTCATATGTGGGGGTTTGGTTATAGAGTTTGGTGAATGGTATTTCATTATTAATGGCGGTAGAAGGTAATCTATTTAAAAGGTGAGCAGCCATATTAAGAGCTTCCACCCAGTAAGATGGAGGTATGTGAGCTTGAAAGAGTAATGTACGGATAAGGTTATTAATGGTGCGAAGCATACGCTCGGATTTACCATTCTGTTGCGAAGTACGAGGGCAAGAAAACCGAAATTGTATGCCATTTTGGCAGAAAAGTTCATGGAAACGGGTGTTGTCATATTCGCCACCATGGTCACACTGCAAAGCCTTGATGTCGACATTAAATTGTCTATTCACGTAAGCACGAAATGCGATAAAATTATCAAACAAATTAGATTTTTTATGCAAAGGGTAGACCCAAACAAAGTGTGAAAAATGATCTAAGAATCTAGCATAATATTTAATTCCACTTTCACTTGGAATTGGTGATGTCCATATATCCGAGTGAATGATTTCAAACACATAATCAACCGAAGATTTGGAATTATAAAACGGAAGCTTAACATGTTTACCTAATTGACATACATGACACAAAGTAGGCAACTTTGGTTTATGACATGAAATTAGATTTCTTGACTCTAAACGACGTAGCACATCGTCTCTAGGATGACCCAGGCGTTTGTGCCATGTAGTAGAACTAAATGAAAGCAATACAATTGGAGTTTGAGACGAAGGTTGCTGAGTGACCGGGTAAAGGTCTCCCGTACTATCACAACGAAGAAGAATCCGTCCGGTCTGGTAATCCTTTACCGAAAAACCATAAGCATCAAATTCAACAGAAACATCATTGTTACGAGTAAATTGACGAACTGAAATTAAATTCTTAATTATATGAGGTGTGATAAGAATATGATTAAGGTGAAGAGGCTTAGAAGATGTATGCAAAAAGCTATGTCCAGTATGAGTGACAGGAATAGAGTGACCATTGCCAACAAATACAGATGGATAAATGCTTGAATTGCTACAAGATGTGAGTATACTTGTATTGTCCGCCAAATGAGATGATGCTCCCGTGTCCATATTCCAGTTTGGATTTTGAAGAGTCATGGTATGAAATGCATGTGGAGGAGTAGGAGCATAAGAAACCGGAGCGGGAGACATAGCAGGTGCTCCATAATAATGTATAGGTGACTGTTGAGCCGAAGAACTAACAAATTGGATCGGTGGCTGATGGGTTGCCAAGTACACACAAGGATACAACGAATTGGTTGCACTATACATCATCATACTAGATGCAAAGTTTTTAATAAGCGGCAAAAAGCAATATTGAATTAGCTATGCAATAATCATTATGCAAAACTTATTTAATTGGCAGCAAGCATGCGTATGAAAAAAAAGAGAGGCTATTTAGGGTTTTTGATGGTGAGTGTTTATGGCTCTGATACCATGTAAAATAGCAAAGATAATATATTATTGATTGTGTTTTTGTGATTACATAATGAAGATTGGCTATGTATTTATACTAAATACATAGCTTAATAAGTAAGCAATCCAAACCCTAAAACATAATGGACCCAAACTCACAATTAGGTTTGGGCCGAATAAGTCAACAATCAATGGTCAACAGTCAACAGTAACCCTTCATTCTATTGTTATTTTACATGGTATCGGAGCTTTAGGTTCTAACCCAACACAAAATAGTTGTCCTCCGGTCATCGGCTACTCGTCGATGATTCGGAGGGATCCCGACCTATTTTCTTTTTTTCGCTTTATAATTTTGTGTTTTAATAGTCTTTTTATCCAATACAAATAAAAACCCTAGAAAACCAAAAACTATAGTCGTCATAACACTTCTCATACATGTTGATTTAGCCATCAACAAAAAAATTGTGTCATCAGCATTACTCTTGGTTTTACCGCTGGAGATGATTGTCGTTTTTTTCGCAAATAGTTGGTCGTAAAATTGTTGTTCATACCTAAAGGCAAAGCAAGCCATGACGTAAAAAAACATCACGCAAAGGAGGAAGCCGCAAGCGATAAACAACTATGCCGCAAAATACAGTTATGATTCCGTTCCAACAAAGAACAACGAAGATGACAGAAGAAGATAAGAAGAAGCGGCTTTCAACATATGTTTCGGTTTGTCCGTTCGAAAGTCTGCCGCTCAAACTGCGGGGGAGTATTAGATGACTGAGTTATGTTAATTTGACTGTTGAATGTTGACCGTTGACTTTGAATGTTGACTTGATTTATACATGGTTAATAATTATACCGTCTTACAACTACTATCAAATTAATTTAATAACACAATGATGAAAAACATAACATATGCATTAAGATTAAATCAACATCAAAGTGTTCACAACTCTAAAATCGTTCAAACGAATAAAGCATTAAAATTACAAAAGATCAAACCTTACTCCTGGTCATGATCGCGGGATGTTTAGCCGGACATGATGATGGAGATGATGAAAGAATTTATTTTCATGGTGGCCAGAGTTTTAGAATCAACCATCTGCTCTCTTTTCCTTCTGTCGCATTCACTATCCAAGGGACGAATTGTGTTTTAAAGTGTGTCTCCCTTTTGTTTCTTCCGAATGTATATATAACAAAAGGGGTTAAACCCTTTTGTTTGCTCTCCACGCCAAAACACAGCCCAACTAGGCCATTTACTATTGGGCCTTTTTCTTTTCTCTTTTGAGTATAACTAAGGCTCAAGACAATTGGACTTTCTTATTTCTTTAGCTCACAGCTTGAAATAGCAAGGCCCACAATTCACGAAATGTGTTTTCCAACAGACATTACCACGATCCAACTCCAGAATTTCGGGTATTTTATCACACAAAAATAAAGATCTCTTTTTTTCTCTTTTCGTGGCCTTTTGAATCACCTAAAACGGAGCTTGGACGAAGAAGTTTTGACCAAAACATTGCACGTGTTCAAATCTTTCACTCTTCAATATTTTACTTAAATTATTTTCACCATTATCTCAAAGTCACCATTTTAGCTCCATTTTATACATAAACTACATAATCACAAAACCCTCAAAGTAGCTTATTAGCAGGAATAGAAGATATCGAGAAATCCGTTAGTGATGGCGGATCAGGTCATTTGTTTACTCCTAGAGGGTATCAAGGGTATTCGTTTGACAGGGATGGGAGATCCACAACATTTGAAATGGACGAGCACTCTGACGCCAAGGAGGACGTGGATGGGGAGGAAGAATATGAAAAGGCGCGTCTTTCAGGTGGCAGATAGCATTCGGCAGAGGTACTATTTCCTGGATTTGGTTGTATTTTTTGCCTGGCTTGAGTTCTTCGCTCATGTAGCCAAAAGTTTTGAGTTAGTGTTACACTTGTATATTAGCTACGTATCAAATTAGGATCTCAGATGGAGCAAATGCCCATCTGGTCTTGTTATTCATCCATTTACAGTATGTTTCCACATAGTTTTATTATTGCTAGATTGTAAGTGTAACAGAGTGAACATGTTTCTTATTGATCATACCTGTAGTATTCTTGCTCAATTGATATTTGATGAAAAGCATAATAATAGTCGATAATACACGATTCTTTTTTTATCATTTTTTCCAATTTTATGAGTTTAGATGAACTTCTATTCGAATGCGTAATCACAAATCAAATCAGAGGACTCACTCAACTGAATGTTGTTAATTGTTAGTTGTGAATTTAATTGTTTAAAACTTTACACATTACATAAGCTATACTTGTAGAAACTAAAGATACAATGCAAAACTTTATTAAATTCTTGTAGATTCTAAAACTCTAGCCACCATGAAAATAAATTCTAAAACTCTAGCCACCATGTATAGCTTATGTAAAACTAAACGTATTGTCACATGACAAAAAACACATAGTTTAAAAAAATGCATTTATTACTGTTTTCTCTTTCTTACTTTTTCAAGGTTGGAAAAATCGCGAGTAGGTAGCCGGGCGTTCGACCACCTTGTAGCTTGTAATCGGTCTAGGCGGGATTAATCGGATTGACATTTTAGGCAAAATTCGTGTATTTTGGGCAAATTTTGGATATTTTCGAAGAGTTTTAGGTATTTCGGGCAAGATTTTTTTACAAACAACTTGTAATAGACTTAAAGAGGTACTATAAGTTATCAAAACAAGTTTAGAGTGAGTTTTGGGTACTTCCGGCAAGATTTGCAGGTGTCCGGCAAGCTTGACCGCCGTTGATTGTCGTTGACCACGGTTGACCTATTTGTTCGACCTTGTTACATAAATCGGCAAGGTTGGTGGCCCTGTAGCGCAGGCGGCGATTAATCGGCCTTGTAGACCTTGTTTTGCAACACAAAGAACTTGTTGAAAACAGAGTATGTTTAAAAGTGTTTTACACTTTTACTCAAGGCGGCTATCTTTGAGACTTTGACCCAAATGAACCAACAAGGTCTGTGCCACTACACGATGATGTGTGAATATCAGTTTTGAACTATTACAAACAAGGTCTGTGTTACTACACGATGATGTGTGAATATCAGTTTTGAACTATTACAAACATGTTTCATAGTTTCAACTAACGACATAAATTGACGAGTCCTCCGACTTTAACTTGTTATTTCACACTTAGGTAATGAAGATATGCCTGACAAAATATTTGATGCATATGAGTATATGACAGATCCGCAACGATATATTTCTAATAGTCTAAGAAGATATTAGTTCATAGTTTGATTATATGTAGCATTCAAATAGATAATCAAAATGGAAATTTAGTTTAAACATCATATGGGCATTTGCTAACATTGTAATGCTAATCTAATAAGTAATGTGCAAGCCTAAGATACAAAATAAAAGCTGTAAGATTAATGAGTGAAGAACTCGTAAAAACACAACCATTATCATGAAAGCACTTATGTTGAATGCAATTTTCCACCTGTGAGATGTGCAGTTTCATCTTCCTCTTCTATATTCCTCTTCTATCTCAAATGTAGCGATGGATCCCCCGTCCATCTCAAATGTATTTGCTTGATGCCCTGTAGGTGTAGGAGTAAACAGAAGACCTGATGCACTATTAGTAGTAGATCTCTCAGTATTCTCGATTAGCGCTATTAGTGGTATTGGCCTTTCAGGTATGGAAGGAACCAGCAAATCCGTATCTAACATCTTGAATACCTGATCCATTGTAGGCCTAGCATATAACTGTGGGTGCGACGATAATACCGCCACCAGCACATACTTTTCCATAATCTCCGGTGGATCACATTCCGACATCTCACTATCAATAACTTCTAAAGGTGTACCATTTCTTACCAATGACCGAGCCCAATCAGCTAAAAGAGTCGGTTGTCCTTCAGCAACCCCAAGAATAGCCTTTTTCCCACTCAAAAGCTCTAAAAGCACAACACCAAAGCTATAAACATCACTTCTTTCCGTCAATTGTCCGTATAACGCATACTCTGGGGCAATATACCCTCTTGTTCCCGCAATTCTGGTGCTCAAATGAGTGGCACCATCGGGAGCAAACTTAGCCAAACCAAAATCCGCCACTTTAGCCTCAAAATCTTCATCTAAAAGTATATTGCTAGCTTTTATATCCCTATGAATAATCGTAGTTTGTGCACCATGGTGCAAATAATCTAACCCTCGAGCCGTACCCAACGCGATATTTCTCCTCATAGGCCAGCTAAGTCTTCTGCGACTAGAATACTCCCCAAATAAATGATCATGTAAACTCCCATTTTTAACCAAATCACAAACAATAATCCTTTGGTAACCTTCAAACGGTGTAGTTGCACTACAGTATCCTCTCAACGCCACGAGATTCACATGTTGAACACTCCCTATCATTTCCACTTCATGTCTGAAATTTGCATCGGCAGCAGCCGAACAATTCTTGAATCGTTTCACTGCAACTTCAGTATCATTAACCAACACTCCTTTATACACATTTCCAAAACCACCTTTACCAATTATATTATCTGGTGAAAAATTTCTAGTAGCTTCTTTAATATCATCAATCGTATACTTTACTACACTAGTACTTTCAGTAAATGAATTCAAAGCCGGTACCCCATTCATCTCTGGCCTTAGATTTCGTTTCAATTTTTTGAGCTTTTCACTCCAATACCACCAAAATCCGAACAAACTTGCCATAAGCACGATTGAAAAGGTTATCGCAATAATAATAATATTTCGTACTCGTATATTTTTTGATTTCGACAAATCCAAGTTTATTGAGAACAAACAATAAGCAGTACCTCGATCTGAAATTCCGAGAGGATTAATGAACGCTGCGGCATACATAACCGGAAACGCACCGCATCCAGTCATATTTCCGACTGACGGCCCGTTAAAATAGTTCGCTTGAAGATTTGAAATCGCGACAGTGCACGACGCACACGACGTGTCATCATCAAGCGGCTGACTACACGTGTTAACAAAATCACTTAGAGCTTTATTACTGATAAAACTTTCGAACTGTTGACGGGTTGTTATATTCATGCAACCAGATACCGACATCAGGTCCTTTTTGAACCCGCAGTTGTGACGTACTGCAAGATTAGGTAAATAGTTTTCTGCTAATATTTGGCTTGCATTATTCCAACACAAATCACTCGTGTTTAATGATAGTACGAAGGAGTTCGTACGACGTAGGTATTCAGCTACAGCTACTTGAATACCTAATTTAGCGGACGTGCAGTAAGTATGCTCATTAAAGCCAGAAGCAGTGGTATTTAACATACGGCGAAGAATGTTGAAGTTTAGCGGACATGTAGCGGATGAAACGCTGTCGTTTTGGCTTGTGGTTAGCTGAAATATCGTGAACGTGATCATGAGAATCATGAGTGTCTTCATGATGGAATGTTGAAGGTACATTGTGAAGCATGAAGGATAATTGGCGCCTCTCTAGAATTAATCAGATAATTGTGTGGCCGCACCCAAAGGGTAATGCAAGATGATTCTTGATTATATTTGGTATATCTGTATTAAGTTCTATAACGAGAATCTAAATGGTTAAACTATATGGAATGAGTTAGGATCCATATCCATGGTTTAACGGTATTTGAACAAAGGGATGATTATAGCAAGAGAAAAATAACCATGCTACTGAGAATGTTTTTGAAACTTGATCTCAGACATTTCTAGTTTTAAAAACGAATGTGAGTGTTGCTAGACGTTTCCGTCGTTAGTATATGGGATGTCTGCTACTCCAACTCCCAAGTGGGAGCTGTTGGATTATGTGGTAGTTGGACTAGCACCTATACGACTAGAAATGTGTGAGCCTATTGGGGGCACACACGTATGACACGAAGAGTACGTTTATTATGTAATTAATATATATATACTTGTTATATATTTATTAATTATATAATATGTTTCACGAAATATATTTAAACGGTCGTTAGTTTTCGTTAGACGCTTAACTAACTTTATATATCCGTTTAATAAAAAGAGAAGGACTTAAAGTGTCGGGTTTGTAAAGTGTGGGATTGAATGGAAACACTTGGATTAGGGTTGAGGTGCTATAAAAACACCTGATACCTCTTTCCATGATTCGTCCGATTCAAAAAGTCCCACACAAATAATTCGTCCTTATAATATTCGATTCGACAAAAACCATATGCAGTGTTTATTAATTGTATGTACTGTTGTACATGCATGGAGGATAATAATTGCATGCTATCTTTTATATGAATGCAAAATTGGAGTCAAACTTTGTTGACTGATTTTCATTCTTATTGGTTCATTCGGCAATGAAAAAAAAACAAGCAAAGATAGTTTTCCTTGTTTTCTTTTACACTGATCGAATATATGTATTCTAATTGGTTTTCGATCGGTTCAAGTCAAGCAACAAAAACACTCGTATGTTTTTTTGTTTGTTTGTTTATTCGTGAAGTAACGACTAGCATCGTGACGTACTTGTTCGACGTGTTGTGTGAGCAACCATAGAGGTGGAAATTTATCCACTAGTTTCGGAAGCATTTTCTACATCTCCGTTTGTTTCATAACATTTGCTGGTGACTTCAAGGGTATGTTTTCTTTGTTTCCCTTTTCCGTTTATTTATTGTGTGTTAACTGTATGAACCAAACGCGATCCATATCCGCTGCGTACTTGTAGTGTTAATGGTTAACTGATTATCAAATCCCAACAAGACTAACCAGGTTTACTGCATGTGCAATGATTTAACATGTGAAACTAGGTACTGGTATTATCATTGTGACCGTCATAATATCAAATCTTGTTTTGGCCAATAATGGGCATTTGTCAAGAAAAGTGACCAAAAGAAGTCAAAATGTTGGATCTTATTATGGCTTGGGCTTGTGCCTAAAATGGTGAGCGAAAGGAAATTTATGATGATTGATCAAATTTAGTATAAACCCTTTTTGTCGATGACGTAGAAGGAGTATTCCATACTCTTAAACGTTAGCATGAATCTCCCAAAGACCCTTTATATTTCTCTTGCTAGTTATTGACACAAGGGCGACTTAAAATGGCCCATCATCTAAAGAAGAAAGATACGTAGTGGGATAATTATTGCGACCGTAGTAACATCGGGTATTATATTTTATTAGTACATCGTATTCATCTTTATTTACTTTCTTAGGATTTTAATTATGATAACATTGCGATTATGTACATTATCTCCCGTCGATTTTCTTAGATTTATATTAAATAAGAGGAGTTCTCGGACGCTTCTTGGATGAAGATTTAGCCGATGATAGTGTTTCTTTACCGAGAGAGAAAATTTGTTTAAACGCGAGAATAAAGAAGCGAGATCATCAGTAGCTCCACCTCTCAAAGGATTTCGCCAAGCCCAAGTTCCATTCCAACTGCCAGTGAAAGAACCCCGCCTATCTCTAACCTTACAATCTTGAAAAGATTCCAGAGTAAATAGTCCTAGGGAAGGCATCCATAAGACGGGAACCATCAGGCGACCATCCATAAGACGGGAACCATCAAGCCACCATGCATCCTTCCAGAAAGGTGTAGATAAACTATTTGAGACATTGAGGCTAAAAGAGTTTTAAAAGAAACACCAATACGTTTGATATTGGAGATAACTCTAATAATGTTAAACGAAAACGCAAACGCCATGACCATTGAGAGAAGTTGAAGATGAAGGAAAACCACCGTCAACTCCATAAAAATTACAAATAATTTTTCTCTAGAGGGCTCATTTCTTCTTTCTTCTTGTGTCCGAAGCCCTTCAAGTTTGGATCATTGAAGCTTGTGTTGGGTGCAAACCCAATCCCACATCGGTAGAATATGTAAACTGAAGATAGGTCTCACACTTATAAATACCCCCTCATTGTAATTGTAAACTTGTATCTAAGGATCTGGGTGTGTGTGTGTGTTTGTACTCCGTGCAATTTAGCACGGGGCGTGCAGGTTAGCACGGGGCGTGCAGTTTAGCACGGATTGTGTAGTTTAGCACGGGTCGTGCAGTTTGGCATGGATCGTGTAGTTTGACACGAGCCTGAGCAGTTTAGCTCATAGCTTAATAATATCTCTCTGGTTTGATCCCGTGGACTGCCACGACTATCCTAGTCGTGGATACCACGTTATATCTTGTGTCGATTATATTCCGCATTTACTTTCCGTAAGCCTTGTTTGTATTCTTTGTTTGTTCGAGTGGTATGTGCAGGAGCTATATACCGTACAGAGGTCTGTACAGAGGTGTGTACAGGTGCCATATACCCTAACATAGTGGTATCAAGAGCCAGGCTACAATAAACAAAGGCAGAAGACAGTAAGCTAAAGATCGACAATATGTTGGTTATGATTTCGGTTTCTGTAAGATGTAGATCGAAGACTCTCTATATCAGGAGAAGCTTTAGGAGCCTTTGGCAAAGGCCAAACCTACAGGTATGAAGGCTTTGTTATTATTATCTTCGTAGCCCTAGAGTTGGTTAAGCACTGTTACAGCAGTTAGTGGTTCATGTAGAACTACTAAGCTAACGTTCAAAGGGATTCGAGATTTAATTATTTATTGAAGATATCCGTCGAAAGACATCCAGAGAATATACGAATTATTTGTTCAGTGCAGAGGACACAGATACAGGGCAGAAGGTACGACAAAGGGCAGGAAGCAGAACACAAACAAGTCAAAATCATAGAAGAGAGATAAAGTACAGGCAGAATATCACATGTTGGAATTGCAACCAGAAGGGCCACTTTCAGAATCAGTGAGGTTAACATGACAGCTACAGATTCTGATAACGCATTGGTATGTTGCGTTGAGAATAAGGTTTAGGATCGTATTATGGATTCTGATGCATTGTTCCATGCTACCTATTGCAAAGAAGAGTTAGAAAGGTTCAAGCTACACTCCGGTAAGATTCGTTTAGCAGATGACAAGACTCTAGACATTGCAGACGTTGGGGATGTTGTCCTCAAAACTTCTTTTGGTACAAGTTGGACTCTGAAGGATGTTAGGTACATTCTAGGCCTAAAGAGAAGGTTAATCTCAGTTGGGCAGCTTGATGAGGAAGGTTACCATGTAGGCTTCGGAGACCAGCAGTGGAAGGTTACTAAAGGTAGTTTGGTGGTAGCTCGTGGGAACAAACGTGGAAGCTTGTTTATGGTTGAGGTACACCCCGAGGGGATTGACACAATTATTAATGGTAGTGGCAGTGCAGCTATGTAGCATCGGAGACTTAGTGATATGAGCAGGATTGGTATGAGCATGTTAGCTTCCAAAGGCAACGTTCCAGATGTACGAAAGGTAGATATCTGCTTCTGTAAGCCAGGTGGAATAGGGAAGCAAAAGAATCTTTCCTTCATAATGTCAGTGAAGACAAGGAAACTACAGAGGTTGGAGCAAGTTCATATAGAAGGCTATGGCCCTACATTTATTGCATCAATCTGAGGATCCCGCTACTATGATACTGTTATCGAAGATTGCAGCAGGAGTTGCGGTAGGTATAATGCAAACCTTCAGGTGAAGTGTTTGAAGTTTGATAATGGTGGAGAGTATAGTAGCTGACCGATTAAGTTTTGTGTCGAGAACGGGATTGTGATGCTGAAAATGGTCCCGAAAACACCTCTACAGTTTGGTGTTGCTGAAAGATTGAGCCAAACATTCAGAGCAGAGAGCACGGGGATTCGTGTAGAGGTTTCGAAGATGTTATGGGCAGATTCAGTTAGTACGACCTACTTAATATACTGCATACCTTACGTTCCGATAGGGCTGCGTATTCCAGAGGAGGAATGGCGAGGGAAGGATACTAGTCTCACACACTTGAAGGTATTTGGTTGTGACTTATTTGTTAAAGTGAAAGATGTTTGCGGAGAAGCCATGAAATGTACATTCATAGGCAGTGGCTCAGATGAAATGTGATACAGCTTTCGAGATACGAAGAGTCACCAGGTTATCCGAAGCAGAGATATTACATTTGCGGACTCGATTTATGGAGCCAGGTCTGCGACAAATTCAAGTAGCTTAACGAAGCTAATACAGAAGAGTCAAGTGGTGTTAGTATACATTCCAGAGAACCTTGCAGAGAATGATAGCATAGATGCAGAGCATGTGTTGAGTTCAGAAATCACTCAGAGCCCAGGTGGGAGCTCAGATACGAGTGAGGGGTCCGAAAACAGTGGGAGCTTCGAGGATAGTAGAAGATCAGATGAAGAATACTCTGAAGATGGAGCATCCTCCAAGGAGGGAGGCTCTGAGACTCTACAGGTACGAAGATCTACCAGAGAGTCCAGGGCTCCAGTAAGGTACTCTCCATCAGCAAACTATTTGCTACTGACAGAGAACGGTAAACCAGAGTCTTATTCAGAAGCCTTGAGTAGCAAATAATCCATACAGTGAAAATGGCGAGGGAAGGTATATAGTTCTCACCACACTTGAAGGTAGTTGGTTGTGACTTAATTTGTTAACGTGAAAGATGCTTTGCGGATGATGCCATGAAATGTACATTTATTAAGCGTGGCTCAGATGAAATTGATGATACAGCTTTCGGGATACGAAGAGTCACCAGGTTATCCGAAGCAGAGATATTACATTTGCGGACTCGATTTATGGAGCCAGGTCTGCGACAAATTCAAGTAGCTTAACGAAGCTAATACATAAGAGTCAAGTGGTGTTAGTAGACATTCCAGAGAACCTTGCAGAGAATGATAGCATAGATGCAGAGCATGTATTGAGTTCAGAAATCACTCAGAGCCCAGGTGGGAGCTCAGATACGAGTGAGGGGTCCGAAAACAGTGGGAGCTTCGAGGATAGTAGAAGATCAGATAAAGAGTACTTCAGAAGACGGCAGATCCATCCAAGGAGGGAGCTCTGAGGATCCACAGGTTAGAAGATTTCCTCCAGAGAGTCCAGGGCTCCAGTAAGGTACTCTCCATCAGCAAACTATTTGCTACTGACAGAGAACGGTAAACCAGAGTCTTATTCAGAAGCCTTGAGTAGCAAATAATCCATACAGTAGAAGAAGGCTAGTATTGAAGAGATGGTTTCACTTGAAAAGAACCAGACATGTTCCTTAGTCAGAATATCAGCAGGAAAGAAGGCATCAAAAAGATTATGGATGTTCAAGATTAAAGAAGAACAGAATAGCAGCGAGAAGGTACAAGGCTCGATTGGTGGTTAAGGGTTTTCAACAGAAATGGGGGGAGGGGTAGACCACAATGAGATCTTCTCTCCAGTTGTGAAGATGACTACAATCAAGTTAGTCTTGAGTATTGTAGCTGCAGGAGCCTTCTTATGTGGGAGCCTTGAATGATACATCTACACAGCACAAAAGCGAGGGTTTTCAGCTAGCTGGGCAGGAAGAAAACCTAGAGTGCAGATTGAAAGAAATTATGTACGGACTAATTCAAGCACCGATGCTACGGTACTTGAAATTTGACAGTTTTATGCAAAAGGATAAGGTGCGAGTAATGTGCCATGAACAAATGTTGCTACTCTAAGAAGATGGTTCATCCTGCATTAAACAATTGTTAAAGGTTGATGACATTTTGGTCGCAGGCTCCGACATGGCAGAGTTTAACAAGCCTAAGTGGTAGTTTCCCTTAGTGTTCGAGATGAAGGATATATGCTCTGAAAAACATGTGCTTGGTTATGTGCTTATAGTTGGTGTAACAACAGTCGAGTGGGAGTCTAGACTACAGAAGGGTATCACTATTTTAACTATAGAAGTCTAGTTTATGGCAGTTGCATAAGCAAGCAGAGAGTTGATACTGTTGAAGAATTCTCTTAAGAAGTTAGACTGAGCTCAGGCAAAAACTGTTTAATACTGTGACACAGATATACTAAGAGTTCGATTCATCTTGTGAAGAATCTAAAGGTTTGCAGTTGGGCAAAGCTTGTTCGGATATTGATAAGTGAAGGGTCCTTATATTTGTTGAAGATTCTTAGAACGAAGAGCCTTGCAGAGATGTTCACCAGGTTGGTGATGAAAGAGAAGTTGAAGTTCTGCGCAACTTCAACTGGCCTCTGAGTGAATTGATAACGGAGTATGGTGTCTTACCAAAGAGAGGTTATTCCCATTTTAATGATGTTAGCTCAGGATACCTTGTATCGAAAGTCTCCTAGCCCTGTGTTTGGTTAGTGCAGCGTGTTCCTTATGTTCGGCGGTACAAAAAGGTTAGAGCAGTAGCATTGTTTAAGGGAAGGTTATTCCCAGTTTAATGATGTTAGTTCACGATACCTTGTATCGAAAGTCTCCTAGCCCTGCGTTTGGTTGGTGCAGCGTGTTCTGTATGTTCGGCGGTACAGAAATGTTAGAGCAGTAGCATTGTTAAAGGGAACATGGTTCGAAGTTTACAGAGATTACTTGAGACGGAGAGCAGTGAAGTGATCAGCCTCCAAGTGGGAGATTGTTGAGTTGTGAAGACTGATATAGGCCCTGATGTGTGTGGCGCAGGTGGCGCAACCCCAAGTGGCGCAGGTGGCGTAACACCAAGTTAATCCAGATTCAACGATAGCTCAGGTAGAGCAGATCACGCCGTTCAGATAGAGTGGGACAGGTGGTCCAGCGACTCTAGAACAAGTTGCATCCTGTATCGTTGGAAAAGAGGCTTATTGTAGTACTGGGTTTGAGGGGAGGATTATTGGGTGCAAACCCAATCCCACATCGGTAGAATATGTAAACTGAAGATAGGTCTCACACTTATAAATACCCACTCATTGTAATTGTAAACTTGTATCTAATGATCTGGGTGTGTGTGTTTGTACCCTGTGCAATTTAACACGGGGCGTGCAGTTTAGCACGGATCGTGCAGTTTAGCACGAGTCGTGCAGTTTGGCACGAGCCTGAGCAGTTTAGCTCAGAGCTTAATAATATCTCTCTGGTTTGATCCCGTGGACTGCCACGACTATCCTAGTCGTGGATACCACGACTATCCTAGTCGTGGATACCACGTTATATCTTATGTCGATTATATTATGTATTTACTTTTCGTAAGCCTTGTTTGTATTCTTTGTTTGTTCGAGTGGTATGTGCAGGAACTATATACAGTACAGAGGTCTGTACAGAGGTGTGTGTAGGTGCCATATACCCTAACAGCTTGCTCCAAAGGGTTTTATAAGGGCATTTTTTTGTTGTAGATGGTTCAAATGTTTCTCTCTTACATTTCTTCATCAAATGGTCTAGATTAAACACTAAACACTAAACACCTTATCCTTATTCTTAAATGTTGTGAGAAAGCTTTGGGTCTTAAAGTTAATCTCGTAAAAAGTAGATCGTTTGGCATTTGTGTTGATTCGGATGAAGCGGTGGCTTCGTCTCTAAATTGCTCTCATGACTCCGTCCCTTTTACTTATCTTGGTCTTGTCGTTGGTAAAAGAATGTAACTTTGTGAGGGTTCGATTGAAGTGATTAATAAGGTCCGTAACAGACTCACAACTTGGAAGGCAAAAACTTTCTCTATTGTTGGCTGTCTTACCCTCTTAAAATCGATCCTAGGTTGTATTCTCATATATTATTTGTCCCTTTTCAAAGCTCCTTTGAGAATCATCAAGTATATTGATCGAATCTCTTCGTAGCCGATTCTTTTGGGGTTTTAAGGATGATCATCGTGGTATTAGATCGGTTACGGACCTTATCATCACGTAATATTATAGCTTCTCATCTATCATCACACTAAGATATACACATTGATGCAATAGAAACACATTGATGCAAACATCTGTCTATATAAGTTCCTATTCAAAGGGTTTCACCAGCAATGCAAACATCTATCTATACTAAAAGGTACTCGCGCAAAGCAGCGGTTTCGGAAGCATTAAAAATAAAAAAACTAAAATTAATAAAAATATATTAAAATTGATGTTAAATTAAAGAGCACAAAATTTTAAAGAATATGGTGAAATTGGATCATAAAAAAATAATTAGATAAAAAGATATTTTAATTTAAAAATAAATGTGATTTTTTAGTTAAGAAGTGACACATGTCAAAAAGTTGTTAAAAGAGATTGTTCGATGGATGTATTTGTTGTTAAAAATATATACTTCCATAAAAAGTAAAGGAAAAAGTCTGAATTTTCAGACTTTCTTAAAATGGAATGTCACAAATTCTTTATAATGTAGTAAGTTTATATAATTAATATACTGATATGCATAATCATAATAACAAGGTTTTTAAGCCCGCGCTTCGCTGCGGTGTGCTTGAAATCAACGAATTTAGTCGGTGCTTATGAAGCATGGGCTACATTACAATATCTAAAGTAAGACAAATACTAAGTCCAGACTTTCAGTCAAAATGTTTATTGATGTCAAATATTAATAGTGCCCACAATAATCATGCATAAAAATACAGCCCTCACAATGTTCCGTCCTTTAGCAAAACAAAAATGAGACTATATACACCAAGAATACTTAAACTACTGAACCAAACAACCACTGTTACTCTTGCTGTTGCAAAAAGTGTATATAGATTACCTTGAATATGCATACTGGTATTAACGCGGTCTTCGCCACATTCAGATAGTTTATTCCACAAAGCCACGTTGCTGATGTTCTCCATTTAGCTGACCTTCGCTGCCATTTTACTATGCTCTAACTTTGCAGCCGGAAGGATTTTGAGGCATAATAATGTTTCACGGAGAGGCAACTCCTGTTTTATGATGACAAAACAAATAAATC